>JASDQU010100518.1:778111-788213 GCA_032191745.1 Picea mariana
ATTTTTCAAAAGGTTAATTTATATTTTTACGATACTGTTTTATAGGATTTGTTCAATGAGAGTTTCATTATGAAGCTTATAAGACTTTGTTCTTATTTTAGTAATATTGATTTTCTTCTTTAAACTAGCTATAACATACATATGGTTTTCATATTCTAACTTTTGTCTTTATAGGACATTATTTTTTTGTTTTCTCCATTTCTTCATTGCACCACTATTTATGTTTCATAAATGGTAAGCTTGTGGCATTTCCATTTCACCAATAGAGATCTCTATGAAATTAAAATGATGAGAGTCTCTATCTTTACTATGTGAATGTTGAAATAAAATTGCTTTGTTGGTAATCTGTTAAACACCATTACTAATGTAAGAATAGTTTTGTTTTGGTTTGGTTCAAGACTTAGCTTGATAGATTGTGGTGGTCTAACCAATGCTCAAGGGTGCCTGCACTAAGTTGATGGGAAAAAAGTAGCAAAGTTGTTAGTTTTGAACTAATGTTTTGTATATTCTCATTTTTACAATGCATTAAATTAAGCATCAAACTCTTAAATATTTTTCTGCTATGTATTAATTTAAATGCTTCATTTTATGTTCACTGTTGATTGTTCAAAAACACATGATAAAATTCAACATATTTCATTGTGGTCTGTTATTGGGCCTATGAGGACTGATAAAATTCAACATATTTCATTGTGGACTGATAAAATTTAACATAAAGTTGAACTCTAGGGCTTGTCCTACTATGTATTAATTCAAATGCTTCATTTTATGTTCACTGTGGACTGTTAAAAAACACATGATAAAATTCAACATATTTCATTGTGGACTGTTCTTGGGTCTATGGGGACTGATAAAATTCAACATATTTCATTGTGGACTGATAAAATTCAACATAAAGCTGAATTCTTGGGCCTATAGGGATTATTATTACTCCTTTCCTACTTTTCCATAAAACAATTGATTGTTGCGGGAGATTCCAAGGTCACTATTGACTCGATAAACTCCAAATCCAACCTAAACCTAATATGTCTCAACAACTGGAAAGACAATATCATAAGATTAAATAATAGATTTGAATCTATCAAATTTATGCACGTACATAAATAGTTCAACAAAGTAACAGACAAGATCAGAAGCTTAAATAATATATTTGAATCTATCAAATTTATGCACATACATAGACAGTTCTACAAAGTAGCAGACAACCTCTCCAAAAAGGCACTCAAAGGAAATTTTGGCTGGCTCTTTTATGAAGAAATTGTTGATGGAATTGTTGTGTGTACAATTTGTTTTTACATTTTATAGCCTGGATCTTTACAGATGTCCATTTTTTGAATAATTTTGTATATGACACCAGATGGCTTTTTATAACTTTACTACAATGTAGAACAGTGGAAAGAAGGAAAGACTACATATCTTTTTTTATCATCACTTTCTAGATCCATATGTAATAAAAAAATTCATTTTATTCTAATAGAATAACAGTGAAATTGTTCTTTTCGCGTGGAAAAAAAAATAACTAAGAAAATTAGTGTAACAATGGGTTAGAAGACATATAAAGAAAGAATCACTTGAACAAATGGAAGAATGAAGAAATCCACCATAAATATTACAAAGTAAGAGAGACACACACAAGGGGCTCTACACACACTTGAATTTGAACCTATGACATTTACATGGTCTTTATCATTTCGATATTTTCAGATAGACATGGTCTCACATTTACATCAAAATCTCAATTTACATAAACATCTCAATGAAAGGTTTTAATGGTCTTTGAATTCACCTTCTTTCTCATACAAACAACTATGAGAAAACTACAACGATGATAACAATAGCTAAGAAAAACACAAGAAGAGATAGAAGAGATATTGAGATCACTCATCTAATATTTTGTCTTGTCTTGATTTTACTTGCACTGTGCTTATTTATATAAAATATTGGATGAAATAATTTCAATAAACTATTTTATTGATTTAATCATCAAATTTTATAGTTTCTTATGAAATTTCACAATGAAATATTCAAGAAAATGCGAAATAAAAATTAAATTTTATAGTTCGTAAAATTTTATAGTTTCTTATGAAATTTCACAATGAAATATTCAAGAAAATGTGAAATAAAAATGATAATTTCTCACTTATAATTTAAATTTTGTTTGATTTGGAAATATGGTTGAAAATAGTCAAAACAAGTCATAAAATTTAATATAATTCCAACAATGAAAATAGAACAAGTCATCAAATTTAATATAAGTAAGCGATCTTCATTAAAATTTATATTGATATTAAAATTTATCAGAATTTAAAGTTTTTCTAAGCCATCAATAGTCCCTTTATAATGACATGGAAATGGGTCCTAGTTTTGACATGAAGTTATCCTCTTCATATAAAAAACATTGAACAATCAAATTGCAAATAATGAACACATTCATCCTATATGTAGTAAATTAGTTACATGCATTAAAGGATTTGTGTATATGATTTGGATAATTTGTAGGATTAAAGTATAATCATCCAAAGTATAGGTCAATTTAGGTTCCCTAGATACAATCTATAGGCTCTTCCCTGAAATTGTAAATAAGGGTTGGTAAACTTTATAATTCATGGGAAATACAACTTTTTTTAATTGAATGGACCATGAAAGTAAACTAAATTGGAAATGATTCTAGAATCCTAGATATTCATAAATACATGTACTTTCAATGCAAAATAAAAATTTTTGGAATGTACATGTGTCAATTGTTTAAAAAAATCGTAATGGTATTCCATCTTCAATTATTCGTTTATGATCGACTTTGGACATTTTCCATTTTCTAACATTTTTTTTTTTTGTTGAACTTCTATTAACTTTATGTACGTTGTACATACCAAATGACTATATTGACAATTCGTGACATCTGACTGGTAGTCTTGAAAGTGAACATGAGTATCGGTTTGATGGGTTTCTTGAAAAAAATATCCTTTCAATACAATGGATCCTCTTTCATATATAAAACCATTATCATCAAAATCTTCTAATAGTCTCATCTTTTGTTCTGTGCATCGCATCAAATAATATTTCGCGTTTTCAGTGTTGTCTACTGGTGCAACCATGGAAAAGACATCTCCTGCAAATAATTGGATATATTGAACAATAAATAGTTTATGTTAGATTATCACACAAGTACATCTACAAGTTATTTGAAAAAATTTAAACATAAAACTTACCTTCTCTAACAAGATCAAAAACTCTATTGCCATCAAATGACACTATAGTTTCATTTGATTCCATCTTCTCTGAGCTTGCAAGTGGAATTTTCCCTTTTATATTAAGTTCAGCATGTTTCCAAGATTTAACATATTCTGCATTTTCATTTTCGCAAATATCTATGGATTTTGTATCCTCTATGAAAACTGAACAAAAATAAAAATTATTTCTTTTATCAAATGAAAACACATTTTGATAATGTTTTGTTTTAACTGAATATATTTTTTGTGTCCCATGTATTGTATTGGCGTCATATGGGATTTATCTATTTACATCTTGGATTCCAACATACCAAAAACACCTGCACAAGACAAAAACTTGTTAACTCGAAATCTCTCAAGAAAATGATTGAAGATTGAATATAAATTTGAACACGTTCAAATAAAAATATCCTGTGTACATGTGTAACATGTATATATATACACACCTGCGCACATCCCTTGACGGATTATATTCATGGCTTAGCGCCATTTTGCACCATTCAACAACTTGTTCAGTGGATTCAAATCGATCGTCATGAGGGTTCATCTGATACCTTTGAAGTGCTCATTTTACACATGCTCCTACACCGTTGTGCTCTCCTTTTCCATGATCAGTCTCAAAAAAATTCCAACAATGTATAATGTTTGATTTTTTATGAAGATGACATAACCAATAGAATGATCATGAAGATTTGAACTGACCCACACACCCATTTGATCATATCCAATGTCGATCGAATTTGATTTTGCGTTATTCCAATGAATCATAAAATTTATCAAAATAATGTTGTACATAAAGTGTGTCGTGTTCTCGATCATCACTTATATAAAAGTGATATTCTTTAATAACATGTCGATTGTCGTTGGTGCTTTCTATGTTATCAAGACTCCATTGAGCATGTCTATATAGAATGTGGACAAATATCGTGACTTGATCAGAATGATAATATTCACTTTGTATTTCTTTTTGTGCAACGAATATGTAATTCTCTACAAAATCAACTACAGACAAATTGTCCCTGGTGGAAACACTTCACGAGATTGTTTGAATTGTAGGTATTTCCATTGAGCTCTATGTGAATGCTTGGTGTATTTATAAATTTCTTCCTCAAACTTATTCAAAAAATCTATCACACAAATTTTATCTATTCTCAAATCAATCCTTCTAGAAATAACATTTGAAGAATGTGGAGCCATGTTGTTGATATATTCATATCTCTTCCAATTGACTGTTATATTAGAAAATGATTGATCATTCATATCAATATGATACTTTGAGTGAAACAAACTTATATTTCCACAACAATCACATTTCTTTCCACCAATACATTTTTTTTTTGTAAAATAAATCATCACCTTCTCTTTCACATAGAATTTCAGACATAAAAGCACGGAATGTGGAAGGAGGAGGTGAACTTGGCCATAAAGTTTTACCAAAATAAAAAAAAGTGTCGTAATACAACTCAAATTCCATACGATAACGACAAGAATAAGTGTCACGAACAGTGATGGGTCTAACAAACCATGGTTCTTGTTGCACAAATGCATTGATGAAAATTTTAACTTCTTTGTGCTCTTCTTTGAACTTAACGAACAATTCTATTTGTGTCATTGGAAATATATGTTTTGGATGTTCTTCATATTGTTTTAATGCTATTCTTCGTCGCAACACATCCCTTGTATGTGGTGAAACACAATATTCTTCCAACCAACAATTACGGGCCAATTCTTTAACATTTTCTGCAAGTCTATCTTTGTAGGGTTGTCTAGAAATCACTATCCAACAAGCGAGTTCATCATTTGCATTTATTTTCAATCGAAATTTTCTATGTTTGTGCAATGTGTTTCTTGAAGTTCCCATCGTTTTTTCCATGTGTCGTGTCAAACGATATTTTATATTGCTAGATGAAACAATTGTTGTTTGTATCACTCTACGTGCAACATTGACATATTTTTTTCAAGATTTTCCAAAAGCTTTTAATACACTAGTTATATTGTCAAACACATTCTGTTTCACCTTTGTATCTTTTGTCGACTTTTGAATACCTAATAATGATGTAGCTTCTTTTAACTTTCTTGACTTTATTAGACAGAGTAAAAGTTGAGCTTGTACTGTTACTGATTCATCTTTGAAAAAAGTATTATACATATTCTTAGTTTTATATCTTATATAATGCTTATCTTTTTTCTTCCCAAATTTGTCAATATCAACATTTTCTAATATTTCATCGTCAATGTTGATAGATTATCCTACATATTTCAATTTAAAGTTTATATTAAAAAACAAAATCCAAACATAAATTCACTAAACTATATATACAAGTGTTCATCTTGTATTATCTAAATTTATGTACATACCTATAGGTGATTCGTCTTTTTCTTCAATTTCGGTTTTAATGTCTTCTGCTTCAATTTCGGTTTCAACGTCTTCTTCGACATTATGAGACAAATCTATTTATGCTTTTTGAAAAACATCAAATTGTAATTACAATCAATTATATTAAACAATATTTTAAATTTGAATTCTATACTTTTAATATAGACAATATGTGCATGCATACCTGGTTGGACTTCTTCTTGTTGAAAATCTCTAGTTACATTATCATTGTTTCTTTCTTCAATATTTGCATGTTCTCGTTTCTTTCTCCAATAATGCTCTTTCCTTTGTTCGTTATGGAGAGTATCATCTCGAGTGCGATTAAATTTTCTCTTGCGCAAACTTTTGTTTCCCATGACTTTTATAGTTATCTGTAAAAGATATGTTCAACAAAGACTTTACCTTGAAAAAATGCTCAACATTTATCTTTCAACATATAAATTATTATTCCAATAAAAACTTGAACAAACATCAATTACTTTATTCAACAAAAACCAAAAAGATGATTTGAAACTTTGTTTAGGTGCTCTAGAAAACCATCAAACAAACAATGAATCGTGTTAAATGTGTTTGGCCGAAAACCTATTTAAACGATTTGGAGTGAAATGAAACGATACGATGTGTCTTTTCATTTTTTCCGATCAATGGAATTTGCTCAACCATTTTTCGATCGAAACAAGGTTTTTTCGACCGAAAATCTTGGAAACTGTTTAGTTTTGACGATTTCCGTTAGAATTTAATTTTTCGGCCGAAAGAATATTGTTTCGACCGAAATATTCCTAGTTGGTTGTCCACCATGACAATCTGATTAAAAAATTCATAAAAATTTTACAAGGCTTTCCAGACTTCAAAGTTTGGTTGAATAAAGAAAGACACATCTTTCTTGGGTGGTTTATTCTCAAGAAAAATCCAAGTTGATAAAACTTGGAAAGGGATCGTCAACGAGTCATCCCAGATAGGGATGTTTCAGAAAACTGAGGTCTTATTTCATCCATGACATGGCCAATCCTAATTCTTTCCACCTTAGCCATTTTGATGGTAAAACCTCAAGCTATTTTTCAAATGATGAGCCATTTGGTGTCCAAAGGGGCACCCTCTGTAATGTATCTCTAACATTTTTCCTTTGAGTTTTGCTACTTTTTCATATATCTATATAGTTCATTGTATAGTCATTTCATTTATTGATTATTGTTTATTTTTTCACACATGTACTTATGTTGGTTATTGGTGAGAACTTTGTTTTGCAGATTTTGAGGTTCTCGTATGCTCTCCTTCCCAAAGATTGAACACACTTCCCCATGTGGAGCTATATGTTGACCACCAAAGTGTCAACGTCATGTACCATGAAGATATGTACCTTAGGGTATGAAAATGTTGAAGACTTATGGATCAGTAGGGAATTCTACCCCCAAACTTCCGTTTTCTCTCTCTTTGTCTCCACAGAATGTCCACTCCTTTGCGTGGGAAATTTTTTAACGTAACAAGTTAGCATGGGTAAAGTTTTGTAATTTAGTTGTCTAGGAATTTATCATTAGGGAATTCCTTTCATCTAGTGTTTTTTTTCCTCAGGTAATTAATTTTGTTTTTTCAACGATTTTAATTACTTGAGTTTTTTACTCAATAATCCTCCAAAGTGGTGAAAGACATTCTAATGATCGATACAAATAGGTGAATAATGTCTAAAAGTGTTGTAAATGACCATGCTAGACATCTCCTAGAGTCTTGAGGAATTCCGTAAAGTTTTGATAGGATTTTTTTATAATTAAAAATTTCCGTAAATTGGAAATTTTTAATTATTTTTGATGTAAAATGTAAAAAATTGGTCCTTGGGGATTTTGTATAGGGGTATGAGTACTAAAAAAAATATTCTTATGACCCTTACACCCTTGGACCAAATTTCAACTCAATTGGACACATTTTGCTAGGCCAATGTCCATGAAGAGTTTAAGTGAGTAAAGAATCAACAAATAATTGGCTAAATTAAAAATGCCAAATTTTGCCTAAAGTTGTAAAACATGAGAAAATGGAGAAAATTATTTCCCAAGTCATTTCTGTGTATTAGGGGGTCAAATAAATTAAATCCCCCCTCTCCTACCTCTCATACAACTTAACTTTAGAGAGGGGGGGGGGGAGGGGGGAATTTGTCTCTTGTGGGGCTCACCATCTCCATTGGATTGGTCATTTGGTGATGGGGACCACATGGGGGGGCCATTCCACACCTTGGGTGACCCCTTGGGGATTTATAAAGACGTTTAAACTTCGCATAAGGTGTTTCTTCCCCCATTTTTGAGTTTCCTCTCCTAATGGGAGTTCCCTTCTATCATGATGTCGTCGTCCCCCCTTGAGTGAGCCTCCCTCTTTTGGAGTGACACTTGGAGAGCATGCAAGGGGGGTCTCCTCTCCCTATATCCCTTAAAATAAGGCCTCCTCTCCTCATTTTGACATGAATTTTGATAGAAACTCCATGCTACCCAAATTTATCCTCACTCTCTCTTGCTCTCTCCCCATTTCTCTTATGTAATCTTGTTGCCATATTGCAACCATTCTTTTCAATAATAGAATTGAAGCTTTTGAGGATCTCTTGGTGTTATTGTGGTGATATATTGGTGTTATATTGGAGTACTCTTAATGTTCTTGTTTGGTGTTCTTTTGAGGTAATATTTCTACAATTTATATTCATCTTGCTCACATTGTTTTACTTGAAAAACCCCAAGCAAATCATTTTGCTAAGGATAAATCTATAGTAATATTGTTGTAGGTTTATGTGAGTTGTTTTTCTTTGAGTTTTCAAAGTATTTTGGGAACCATTTTGAATAAATCACTTTCTTGTTTCATTGTATAACAAAGATTTACTAGTTGCAGGTTACCAAAGCTTGGAAGAGTGGACTCCAAAAGCTCCAATTCTCTTCACTAAAATTTCTGATATAATTTCAACACTCTTTTATCTATTTTCTACATTTATTTCTCTTCTAAATCTTTCTTTCCAAACAATCTTTAAGTTCATATTTTTTACATAGAAAATTTTGTTTTATAGACTAACCAAAACTAACTCATTCTAAATGATTTTTAACATTTTCCAGCAAGCATATCTTGTTGTTTTATGCAGGTTTTAGCCAGTCCAAGGGGAGGTGCTGCCCAATCTTGGCCACAAAAAACTCAAGGAATCATCCAAGAGTAGTGGTGAAAGACCCCTTCACCTTTATCCCTTTCTAAAGAATTGTAAGCATCCCAAGAGTCTCTCTTGGGTTTACACTCTTTTCTTATCTTCATTATTTGTAAATTGTAAATTATCTTAAATCTTTTTCCCACACCTTGCTTGTGAATGGCTTTGCCACCCTTGCAAAATCATGCTGGCTAGTTAGAAGTTTCATTTTTGCAAAGTAATCAAACTTTTCGCCCCACCATTTGCCTCATATTCTCTCCCCTTTCCACTTTGTCGATCTTGGGTAATAAGAAAGGGAAAATGATTGCGTGGTTGGTCTAATTAGGCACTCACTTGCATTATTTCTAAAACCATTAAAAATGGGTGACTTGGGAGGCTAAAAGGGGTTGAAGCCATGAAAGGTTTCACGACACTAAGTGTCCTCCTTGTTGAGTGCCCAAACATCTTGGATTTGACTTGTGGAGCTAGGGGAGAACCTTGTTGTTCTCTTGTTGAGCACTCACCACTTCCTCTTGGTTGAAGGGATAAGGACTTGGGGTAGTAACATAACTTAGGTTTTCATTATTCACATCTAATTTCCCCTAAGTCAAAGAGAGACCTAAAAATCTATTAAAAGTAATCGACACACTTTTTACAACATCTACATTTCAAGCTTTGCTATTCCTTTTGTTTCAAGATATTTACTTTCAAGCAATTTCTTTTCATGTGAATATCTATTTTCAAAGTATTCTTTATTTCAAGTATTGTTTATTCATTTGAGAATAATTCTTTAAAGTATAAAGTTGTTTTTCAATTCATTGTGTAGATATCTCATAAGTTTGTTTCATTATTGTAAAGTTATATTTCTTTCATGTATATTGAAATAAGTGGAATTGGATAATCTTTAGGCACTTGTATAACTTTTGTTTTATGAAATAAAAGGTTTGCTTGTCATTGAAAGAATGCATTTGCATGATTACTTTTCATTGGGTTGAGTCTCCCTAATCCTTAACTTAGTTAACTCCTAGAACTTTAATAAAACACTCACATAGTTTAATAGGGTATACCCCCTTTGGCTTCCCTTGGAGTGAGCCTATAGATGGAAGGAATTCATATTGAGGTGACAATGGGTCTGGATTCAAGTTTGTACCTCCAAGGACACACCAAGTGGGTTGGAGACTTATCCACGTTTCTAGGTGTGTATTAGGACGACAACACCTTCTAATACAATGAAAATGATGATACAATAAAAAAAATGATTTATCATAATCAAGTACGTGATCCGGATTATTTTCGGCACGAAATGAGAGCGGAGATATAATAAAGAAATACACAGAGATATCGCGTACATCC
>JASDQU010100518.1:788263-814750 GCA_032191745.1 Picea mariana
TTGACCTTCAAATACGAGAATATCAAAATTAACCTGTACCTTGAAAGGCGAGGTGCCTCCAAAGTGGTCGCTTGATGAAGATGCGCCTGATGCTATCGGCAGGCATTGAAGGATGTGGGAAAAATTCTCCATCATTTCGTCCCTCTGTCGCGTGAGAGCTTGCTCAAGCAACAGATTGATAGGATCATCTGCTCTGTCGATTTTCTTTTCTTCTGCCATTGAGAGACAAGCTCGAGACCCAACTTGATATACTCGGACCTCGTCGGGGACATGCACTGAAAAAAATGATCAAGAGCAGCTTGCTTTGATACCATTGATCCGGATTATTTTCGGCACGAAATGAGAGCGGAGATATAATAAAGAAATACACAGAGATATCGCGTACATCCAGTAATATAACAGAAATATATCAGAGATGCAACCATAAACACAGAGATATACAGTAATACACGATTTCTATTAATGAAAGAAATGTACAGAAACTATAAAAATACAGAGTGAAAGACTCGTTAGAATAGTGGTAGCTTATCTCTGAGAAGAGATGTGATGGCCACTCGCATTCGCAAGAAGATGATTACAATGAGGCTCTAGAGGCCCTTTTACAATAAATAGGAATTCCAAAAGTCCTAGACATCCAAAAACCTAACCCTAAGAGATGAAGCGCCAAAATTCATGTGGGCCCCATTTGGGTAAGTTGGTACATCAACTTCCCGGGGTCGTAACCTTTGCATACGATCTTCGTTTTAGGTGTGTGATAGATCGTTGGAAAGGTATTGTCGAGGAGATTCATTTTGGGGGCTCAATCATGCCTTTGGCTATCATTGAGAACCTTGATCTCGAAAAACCTTCATTTGGACCCTCAAAATGGCCCCGAAAGTTAAAACCTGCTAAAAATAGTAAATTGTCAAAACTGCCAGAAAACTGTTTTGAGCCATTTGGAAAAGGTGGGTGGCCACTGATATCCACCTAGATCAGCATGCACAAGATCTCAGTTGTGGATATGAAAGATATCAAGAATCAGGTATAGGGATTATTGGATCAAGGGGTCATCAGGCCCAGTTCATCTCCTTATGGTTCTTCGATCGTGATGGTGCCAAAGAAAGATGGAACATGGTGAATGTGTGTCGATTACCAGGCTTTAAATAAAATCATGGTGAAAAATCGATACCCTCTTCCTCACATAGATGATTTACTTGATCAGTTGAAGAATGTTGTTTATTTCACTAAGTTGGATTTGTGCAATGGATATCATCAAATCAGAGTCACAAAAAAGGATGCATGGAAGACTTCCTTTAAAACCAAACAGTGATTGTTTGAGTGGTTAGTTATTCTTTTTGGGATTTGTAATTCTCCGGAAACATTCATNGTCGATTACCAGGCTTTAAATAAAATCATGGTGAAAAATCGATACCCTCTTCCTCACATAGATGATTTACTTGATCAATTGAAGAATGTTGTTTATTTCACTAAGTTGGATTTGTGCAATGGATATCATCAAATCAGAGTCACAAAAAAGGATGCATGGAAGACTTCCTTTAAAACCAAACAGTGATTGTTTGAGTGGTTAGTTATTCTTTTTGGGATTTTTAATTCTCCGGAAACATTCATGTGTGTGATGAATGATGTATTTAGGCCTTTCTTGGATGACTTTGTGATTGTGTATTTAGACTACATTCTTGTTTTTAGTGGGACTTGCGATGAACATATAAGGCATGTAAAACAAGTATTGGATATTTTGCAAAGGGAAAAGTTGTATGTGAAAATGTCTAAATGTGAATTTGGAAAGACTGCACTTGTGTACTTAGGTCATATCGTGGGAGGAGGAAAATTGAAGATTGATCCTTCCAATATTGAAGTAATTGTAAAATGGCCTGAGCCAAAAAGTGTGATAGTGATCCGAAGCTTCTTGGATGCAGTCCAATATTGGAGGAGATTCATTCCCAACTTCTCCTTTATAGCATCTCTTTTGCATGCCTTAACCGGTGTGAAGAACACTTTTCAATGGGAAGGAAAGCAACCAAAATATTTTGACACTTTGAAGGAGAAGATCAGTAATGCACCAACATTAGCAATGTCAAATATTCAACAACCGTTTGAGATCAAGACAGATTCAAGTGGATACGCGATGGGTGCAGTATTGATGAAATATCCTAAGCCTATCTGTTACTACTATAAGACTTTTAACCAAGTTGTTGTTAACTATCCTACATATGATAAAGAGTTGTATGCATTAGTTCAAAGCGTAAAGACATGGAAGCACTACTTGTTAGGGAAGGAAACCATCATACATACAGATCACCAACCCTTACAGTATCTTCACGCATAGACCAAACTGCAACAATCTTGGCACTATAAATGGATGGGTTTTCTACAACAATTTCATTTGGTAATCAAGTACAAAAAGGGTACAAGTAATGAGGTAGCCGATATGATTTCTTGACATCCTATTGCTACTTATATTATTTTGAATAATACTTCTTTATCTTATGATATCTATGTAGAACAATATACCATTGATGAAGATTTTAAAGAATTATATGAGAAGTTAACCCATGGTGCACAGGTAGAGAACTACTGTCTGTAAGGAAAATTACTCTATCATCTTGGGAAGCTATGTATTCCTACAAGTGAACGAGCCCATGTAATACGAGAAGCTCACACTTCTCTTGTGCCTCAAAATTTTGGGGTAGGAAAAAGTATGGCTCATTTGCAGAGGCTTTGTTACTGGCCTCTAATGAAAGAAATTGTAACTAAATATGTAAATGGGTGTGTGATGTGTTCTACTTGTAAGCCCACTAATAGAAAATTGGGGCTATACTCACCACTTCTTGTTCCATCCCATCCATGGGAAATCATTTCCATGGATTTTGTAGGGGGTTTACCAATGACTAGAGGGGGTCATGATTATTTGTATGTTGTAGTGGATAGGTTCAACAAGATGTGTATCTTGATGCCATGTAAAAAGAAGATGATTGTTGAGCATACTGCTAATATCATTTTTTCAATATGTTTGGGTTCACTTTGGGCTACCCATGTCCATTGTCTTAGATCAAGATACTCGATTCCTTGGGGATTTTTGGACTAGCTTGTGGAGAATGATGGACACCAAATTGAAGAGGAGCACTTGTTTTCATCCACAGACCGACAAATAGATAGAGGTGGTAAACAGAACATTGGTACTTTTTCTTCGAGGCTACTAAAACAAGAATCCTAAGTTATGGGATGAACAGATACCCTATGTACAACATGCTTATAACCGAGCTTTACATTCGTCCACTTGAATTTCACCTTTTGAGACATGTTTTGGGTACCTACCAAAGGTTCCTTTGGAATTGATGTATGGGAGAGATGTCGATGTGAATGAAGAACGAAGAGAGGACAGAGCCCACAAGTTCATACAAAGGATTCAATAGATACACCAGGAAGTCAGGGAACATTTGGAGAAGAGTCAAGCACAGTATAAATCTCGACATGACAAGCACAGAGTTGATCATCAGTT
Organism: Picea mariana; assembly: GCA_032191745.1. Classification (NCBI taxonomy): domain Eukaryota; kingdom Viridiplantae; phylum Streptophyta; class Pinopsida; order Pinales; family Pinaceae; genus Picea; species Picea mariana. The sequence goes on from JASDQU010100518.1 coordinate 791,763, forward strand.
CCAGGTTGGAGACCGCGTATGGCTTCATATCAGCAAGGAATGATTGAAGGGTGAAGGAAAGAAACTCAAGCCCATCCGATATGGACCCTTCACTATCTTGGAGAAAATAGGCACTAATTCTTTTCGCTTAGATCTTCCACCTTATATGAATATTTACTCTGTTGTGAACGTAGAGAACTTGAAACTTTTTGAGCCTCCCATGATCATGGATCAGGATGAGGAAGTTTCAATACCTTCAGTTGGTGAGTTTTCACCTGAGTACTTGGATGAGTTACAGAAAGACATCATCCTAGATAGAAGGATGAGGACTTCACGCAGGGGTGATGTTGAATATCTTCGAGTAGGATTAAAGGGAAAAAATCCAAGTAAGGCAAAGTGGATTGAGAAGGACAAAGTGAGGGGACTCTTCCCTCACTTACCATTTGATTTATGAAAGCTTTTGGTAGTCCAAAAGGCTCTCAGTTGGAAGGTGTGATCCAAAAAAGACCCGGAGAAAGATAAGAACAAATCACAACGCGTGAAGAAAACTCAGGACGATCAAAATCGCTTCAGCAAAAAGAGAAAGGGAAAAGATTCAAAGTTCCCAAAACTTAGTTAAAACCACATGATCGCAAAGAGAGATTCACAATATTTCTAACAGAGAAAATGACTCGCCAAACTGAGTTATGGATCGAAAGATATAAACATTCAAAGTTCAGGTTAAACTTGGTCAAAAAGTAAAAAAATCAAGGTGACACATGTCACCACTGCAAGGGTGACACGTGGCATGTCCATACAACTAACGTGGCACAGTGATGAGTTGGCATGGGATGATGTGGAAAGGTCATACAGGTTGATGGCAGACACGTGGGCGAATTAGAATGTGACAAGTATCAGTTTTATGGACAAATGTTATGGTGCCACGTGGCCTAGTCATGGGCTGCCACGTGGCACCTCTCCAGTGGTTGGTAGGTGAAAAGATATATGAATCCACAAGAGTCGAACCTGTAACCTCCTTATCCCAAAGGCCTCACACCTTCACGCTAGCCAACTTACTACTACATGTTCCTTGTATATACATTGGTGTAGATATTATTTATGCTTAGTAATGTTCTATGTGCATGGAAGAAAAGGGATAGACCTTCGAACCTTGTAATGTTCCATGTTAATCCATGAGACCATATGTATATACAGTCGGATATGCCAAACACTTGCCATATATATCATCTCCTCTATATTCTCTATTGAATTAACTCTATGAGCTAAACCGTCTGCTATATATAGCCAATCCTCTCAACTATCCGCCATTCTAGTGGCCTCCCACCAGATTTAGCAAGGTGTGCCAAAAATGGTTATAACCACATGTATTAAAATAAGATTCCATGGGATTCGATCCTGGGACCTCCACCAACCTATGGCCTAATATAGCATATGATAACCACTCCGTCAATAGACTCATTATTGAACAAACCGCCACATTTTTCTATATACGAGGTCTTTCCACCAATGTTCGGGACAATGGAGAACTGAGCACGCCCGTATGGATTTTGGCTCAATTTTTGAGAGCGGGGAATGATTTTCAAGATTTATCTCAGTCATTTATTGCAAAGGAAGTGGCATGGAAATCGAGGTAGGGGTGTCTCTTGGGCTTGAAAGTGTCAGACTCAGATCGGGGCGTGGAAAAAACCATTTTTAGTTAAAACGATGCCTTGAATGCAATGGTGGTGTTAGTTTTCTTATCTGAGAAAAGCTTCTGTATCTTAACTCCAGAATGAGGTGTACTTATGTATTTTTCCCAATTCTTTTGTGTAGTTAATAAAAATACCTACCCATTTGAGAGCAGGACCCGAAGACGTAGTCCACCAGGGACGAACTCCGCTATCAATTTCTTTGTGTTCATATTGCATGCTTATGTCTCTTTCCTTTTGAGCTTTTCCTTATTTATGGTGTACTTTTGTTTATGCTCATTTTATACAATTCTTTAATTAGTCACCCGACGAAAAGATCTCGGATCATTTGTGCTACATATTTATAGCATATTTTGTAATACTTTAATAGATGATGGATCATTTAGTAGTTTAACACAGTGTTGGAAGTAGGTAAAAGCGGAAAAAAAGGATATTTTGGGAAAGAAGGCATGCACAAGGGAAGCGACAGATGGAAGGAAGAGTATCACACACGCATGCATGGAAGACCTAACGACGTTAGGGTTAGGGTTTTTTTAATACATTGTAATGGCTAGCGAGCCAAACACACACACACACACACACACACACACACACACACACATATATATACTTAGGTCTCATAGAGGGATACCTGAGTCGGAAGGGATATGGAGAGTCTAGAGGAGGAGTCCTATTTTGATAGCTAGTTGTAATATTTTGCTATACAACCTAATTTTGTAAGTTGTTAAGCTGGAGAGAAGTAAGGAGGGTGGATCTTGAGGGTTAGATCGAAGGCTGAGGAGCCTGGTCCAATCTAGTCCTCCTCAAAATATATCTCAATTTGACTAAGAAGAGTTGTAAAGCACGCGACGCTATATTTTTGGAACTTCTATAATAAAAGAGCTTGAGAGCCAGGTCTTTGTGGACATAGCCCAAGGGGGTGAACCATGGTAAAACCTGTGTTATGTGATTGAATGCATATGGTTCTTTACTATCTTTGGTAGTTGTTGATGTGCTAAATGAATGAGTTTATTATATTCCATGCATAATTGTGAATGACAATTTATTGCGTTAATAAGTTAAAATAGATCTCTCAACGCACACTTCTCAGATCACCACTCAATCCTGGATTGTAAATGCTTGCGTATTGCAGTCACCCATTAAGACTATCTTGGGTAAGACTACGTAGTGCACTCTGTGTGTTGTGTTTCCTTCTGGTTTACCAAGAGGGCCAATAGTTTTAGAGGTTCTTTTGGAATGCCTGTAGAAATGAACCTTGGTTCAAGAATATTGAAGATATAAACTGAGATCTATAAATTATAACCAACAAATGGTTCCGTTGTCATTGGTTGGAAAAATATAGGATTGAGTATATGGGATATGTTGAGAATTCGTAAGATCTGTGGAAGGTAGGTCAAGAGAATACCGAATCAGATGAGGAAAGGGTGAAAGCCATGAACCACTATAAAGGGATGTTGAGACCATGGAATCCCACAAAAACAAATATTCAAAGCTGGCTGAAGACAAAAGAACTCGAGTTTGCAAAGAAAGATAACAGAAACGCTAGAGTAACACTACGCAAATATCTTAAGAGATATGTGTTTACTGATTTGCACAAAGTGTTTTTTTGTGATATTCCATGCTTATTGAAGGAGTGTATATTAAGGTTGAAGGATAACTATGCAATAAACTGGATTCGATAGTTAGAGTGGACCTCAATACAGATTGAGTAGTTACAATAGGTGTGTTATCTCCCAACAAAAAATCGTTTTCTATTTTAAGCCTTAGGTAGTTTTTGAGTCTTTGTTTTCATTACTCATTCAAAATGATGTGTCCTTCATTGAGTCCAGTCATCAAGTTTGATTAATGTCAAATGAGGTTGATAGATGACTAAGTGGTCATCAAGGTCATTGTCCTATGTTTTTATGGTCAAAAGTCAAATTAGTCATTTCCTAAAAGTGAGTCAGGGATCATAAGAGTCAGTTTTGGTCCTTAATAAGACATCATTTTATTTAAAGTCACGATTTGACCTTGCTTCTATCTTTTACCTCCATGATAATGAGTTCGTAGTGCACTTGGGTACTTTTGTAGTTAAAGATATACCAACTCAGCGACCATTGTCAACACAACTCATAATTTTTACACATGGCGCGCTACCAACTCGGGGGGAAATTTTTTTTTCGAAATTTGAAATCTTCCAAGGTAAAAGAATATATCAAGAAGGTTTTAAAAATATTCTCAGACCATCATCAAAGTTTTGAGTCCCTTTTTATAGCTGCAGCTCACCATCAAAGGGAAAGTTACTAAGGTTTGCAAGAAACAAGCAAAGCTATTTGTTTTTAGAGTTTTCTCCTAATTCTCTCTGTGCAGAAGTGTTTACAACAATTTATCATACATACGATGGCTCCAAGGAAATATCCCATTCATAGGAAGAGGTCAGGCTCTCTGGTTATATTCAAGCCCACTAATACCACTCTTATTGAATAATACCCTAACCATGTAGACTCCTTCAAGCGCATGGGATGCTGGAGGTTTTTTCCATAAGCTCGAAGGATACCATTTGGAGGTTTCAAAAGAATTTGTGCAAAATAACAAGAATGTTAAGACACAGGTTAGACCCTTGGAAATCCATTTGACAGTGGATTTGATTGCATAGGTGACTGAGATCCCTAGGATAGGGGAACTATGGTTCAAGGAAAGGAAACTAGAAAAGGAGGACCAGTGTCAAGATATGCTCAAGCCTGAGCATAGGGGAGATGACTTGGTGAAAGGTGTGCCAACAAAGTGGCCATTAGAGGAATATTATAATCTTCTCTTCATCATTCAAATATTTTTTACCTGTGAAGGAAGATATAGATGGATTTGGCAATACCATTTCAAACTTCTTCTCCATTTCACTGGTAAGAAGGAAATAGATTTACCTTATTTCCTTTTCATGAGTTTGCAAAGGATTATTTCATTTGCACAAATAAAAACTGATAAGATTCAAAAGTCTATTTTTCATCATGCCTTAATAAATCTCATAGTCATTGAACAGTTGAAGGAGGGGAAGGATTGGCCTACTTTCCTATTTTTATTTAACTACCAAATTGACTTGCCTCCTTCTCCTTCAAAACTCAAAACACCTAATAAGAAGACTGAAACACCTCCCACTGCTCCCTCTGTCCCATCATCTGAAATACCACAGTCTTCTGCTCCTTCTACCCCCACTGGTACCTCACTTGAAGTAGCACAATCTTCTTCTCTCATTTTTCCCTTTGCATCTGAAAAACCATAGTCCCCTCAAGAACACATTCCTCAGGAACCATTACCTGTCCATGTATATAAAAGAATCAAAAGGAAAGGAAAGGCTAAAGAGGTGGTTCTTGAATAACAAATAAAGCCTCCTTTGGAGCTTCCTCCAATGGAGATTGAAGATAATCCTCGAGATATCCAAGCAAGAATTGATACACCAGCCCTCAGAAGGTCGTCCAGGAGAAATATTGTATTAGCAGAGGAATCTCATCAAAGCACTGATGTTATAAAGCCTAGAACTAGGCTATCAAGATTTAAGGTTTCTCCTCTTGAAAAGGAATCACTTGAGGCCATAGTTCAATTGAGTGAACCTCCACCATAGTCAGCTCCAGAGACAGATCAAGGAACTAAAGAAAAATTGGGCTCAATTGTTCAAATATGCAGACAAACAACTCAAAGAAGTTCAAAAGAAGAATCACAAACTACATCAGGAGAATGTCAAACTTGGAAGACAAATTTCAAGTCAAATCAATGAACTAGTAGGGTAGTGTAACCGACTAAATAGGTTTATAAAAAATAAGATGATTCAAAGGAAACAATTGATTAATGTGTACAAACAAAACCTCAGCCTGATAGCTAACAATAGAAATCTAGTTGGAGACTTATATTTGGCCAAGAATATGCTTAGCAAGAAGAATTTGGCTATATTCTTAAAATAAAATACTTCTCCTAGTTCTCCCAAGAAAGGTGATTGATTCAGAGGTTGTTTCAAGGTTTTTATCAATGGCTTCTGACCTATGATGAATAAGATATCATGAAGTCTTATGAAGGTATGAAAGTTACTTTGAAGAAGCATGTATGGATATATGGTTATTGAGATGAAGTCTAAGTAATCTCAATAAAGATGGCAAACTACAATAATATGTGTTCTGATGAGACAATATTACAACTTTCAAAAATATTTTCTTAAAGCAATTTTGAAGTTTTTTGGCAAAACTGGCACCTACAAGAGTTTGTAGCGCAGATTGTGTTTTCTCTATGTAGTGCGCTACCAACTTGTCAACCTTTTGCATGTAAGAGTTTTGGTCAAAGTTGACCTAATTTTTAGTATTCAATGGATGAGTCATTGCTCTAGGTGTTGGACAAAGGCAATGAAGGACTTCTACAACCACGAGGAATCTTAGGTGGAACTAAATATTTGGAATTCAGATGAGATGCCTATCCTTTAGAAATAGGATATCATCCTACCTTTTTGCATCAGTTTAGATTTGATCTGATAGGTGTCATTCAGATCCAACTTTTGAGGATCTTAGTCGAATTTGTAAAACCTATTTAATCCCATTAAGGCATCATTTTAAATGGTTCGAGATTGAAGTCTTTTATGCACTCTTTTGTTGTAAAAACATTGATATATATATTGCAATGACAAGAATCTTTCATTGATATTGTTCAAAACTCTATTAATCTTTAATGACAGAGCTTCTTATTTCCCTTCTTTCGTTGCAAGTATAGAAATACCTTTTTCTCTCATTACCTCACTTCCTTCTTCTATATCAGCCTCATCTCAATCCCTAGTGATCCAAACTTCCAGTACATCTACATCTACTGTTATCATGGAAGCAACACCTCAAAATCTCACTAAGATGGAAAGAATCATAGCTGCTAGATATGCCCCATTAGTATTTCCAAATCCTCTCAATGCAATGCCTACTGGAGACTATCAAAAGTATATGCCAAAATTTTCAGGGACATAAGAGGTCATAGCTGAAGAGCATCTTGAATTATTTTATAGTTATGTTGATAACTTAAATATCACACAGGAGGATGTATGGATGAGAGTGTTTGTGCAAAGATTAGATGGAGAGGCCAAGAGATGGTTTAGAGAATTAACCCTAGGATCCATAACATGTATTGAAGTTTTTGATGATACTTTCTTAAAACAATGGGGGGATAAGAAGGATTTTCTTTACTACATTACAGAGTTTGGGAACTTGAGAAGGGAGAGTGGTCAATCTGTGTCAAACTTTACCAAGAAATTTAATCGGATGTATATCAAGATCCCAACTAAAATCAAGCCTATTGCTACCTCTGCAAAAATCAGATATGCTAATGCTTTTGATTATGAATTTTGTTTACTGTTAAGAGAAATGAGGTAGGTTACATTGGCTGAGATGCAAGATGCAACACTTGAAGTGGAATCTAACATCCTTGTTGCAGAGAAGTTGAAAGGTAGAGGAGATAGAAGGAAACAAAAAGGAGAAGCCTCATCATCAACTGTTGATCCTAATATTGAAAAGATGGCTAAGACGATTGAAACTTTGAATTCTGAATTGTCCAAGATGAATATTGAAAACAAGCAGCCTGTAAAAGGTAGAGATTGTAATGCTTTTATTTCTAAAAATCCAAATCCTTATAGAATAAATAATGAGCAACATCAGATTTTACAAAGGAATAGAAATGATAATGAGGATCAAAATATCAAAGCCCCTTTTCAGAACACAGTAATGGAGGAAGATCAACCAGAATAAGATGATGAGATCCATTGTTTGGGAGATAAATGTGATGCATATTTATTGACACAATCTACTTATGAAGAAGCTTTGATTAGTCAACAGGATAATCAAGACTCAAATGATGGATCTATTTGTCAAGATAATGATCAGAATAGGTATAATATCATATCTAAACAAAGTAATAATAATCAAGATGAGAAATCTCCTCCCAAGAAAGTTGACGCCCCTACAAAACAACAACCAAGCAAAGATTAGGCTCAAACAAAGAATCAAGTACTTCTTAAAGCTCCTATGCAAGAGGTAAGAAACCATGACAAAGTTCCTTTCTCATTTATCTTTGAATCAAAAATTCAGAAGGTTAAAATCCCCATACCCCTCATGGAATTAATGAAGAATGATACCTACAAACAAACCATCCTCAAATCCCTTGAGCCTAAACCCATGCCAACTATTGCTAATGTTGTGAACCGCCAAGATCATAAGCCTACTACTGTCCTTAGTCCACTGGTTGAAGAAAGTGAGGAAACCTCTCCACCTTTCTATGTCTCCTTGAACATCCATGATAAAATTATGCATAATTTCCTTCTAGACACAGGAGATTCTCATAAACTCATGCCAAAAGAACTCATGGATGAGTTGAGTTTAGAAATTACCAGGTCTTATCATGATTTATTTTCATTTGATTTTGGGAAGTTCAAGTGGCTTGGCTTGATTAAATATCTATAAATTTCTTTATCCCAGTTTCCCATGAGGAGCATGGTAATGGACATTGTGGTAGCTGATGTGCCACCCAAATTTTGTATGCTCTTATCTAGAGCATGTATAAAGAGGGTAGGGGGCACCTTGCAAAATGACCTTTCTTATGCAACCGTCCCAGTCTTTGGAGGGGAACAAAGGAGATTGTATAGAGAAGCACAATTATCCTTTATTATCAGTGATGAGAAGGAGCCTACTAATCATCCCATATGGTCAGTTGAAACAAGTTTTGGGTCTTGTATACTTCATATTGATGATTCTCAGTCATCATATTTGCAACTCATAAATCCTATTTGCCAATCTTTAGAAATGGAAAACACTCCTATATGGAGTATGTTCTTTGATTATGCTTATTCAAGAGAGTCTGCAGGAGCAGGTGTGGTTTTTGTTTCACCTCCCAAAGAAACAATTCATTTTTACTTCAATTTGGATTTCAAGGTGACAAATAACATATCAGAATACAAAGTCTTGGTCTTGGTCTTAAACACTACTAAGGACATGAATATTCAGGGGCTGAAAGTATATGGATATGTTGATCTGACAATTCAACAAATCAAGAACACTTTTCAAGCCAAACATGTCAGGATTAAGACATATAGAGATGAGGTATGGAATCTCATTAATTCTTTTCTAGCATTCAATATTTCATATATTCCTAGAGCCATGAATCAACTTACTGATTCATTAGTTGTTTCATCTAGCACCTTTAATCCACCATTGCCAACAAAGCTTAATTATGAAATTCAAGTGAAATATAGACCCTCCTTACCATAAACTGTAAAGTTTTGGAAAGTGTTTGATGATGACGAGGAATTGGTTAGATATTTGGAAAGATGATTTCTCATCCCTCCATATAGATCATGAAAATGAAAATGTTGAAAAAGTAAAAAATCCTAAATTAAAAAACAAAATTGGATGCCATGATATTATTCAACTTCCTAATAATAAAATCCCAAGAGGATTAGTACCACTTGAGAATATTTTTGACCATAATTATCTACCTTTGAATCCTGATAAGAAAGAAGAATACCCTTCCATCTTTCATTACAACTTCGGATATGAACATTCCCCAAAAACCATAAATCTGTCCACACAGTTGACTACATAATAGAGTGATGAATATGGCAGCCCGATGAAAGAATTTTCAGACATTTTTGCATGGGATTACAATGACGTAAAGTCCTATGACACTCAAGTGATTCAGAATAAAATCCCTCTGAATAAAGAATCCACTCCATTCAAGAAAAAACTGAGATCTATGAGCCCTCTTCTTCTACCCATAATGGAAAAGGAAATTAAAAAATTATTGAATGCTCAAATTATCATTCCACTAAGATATTCTGAGTGGGTTGCTAATTTAGTTCCTGTTAGAAAGAAGAATGGGGATATTAGGTTGTGTGTTGACTTTAGGAACTTGAACAAATTCTCTAAGAAAGATAAATACCCTTTGCCAAAGATGGAGTATATCTTGCAAATAGTGTCTGGAGCTAGTGTCATGTCTTTTATTGATGGGTTCTCGGGCTATAACCAAATCTCAGTACACCCAAATGATAGAGAAAAGACATACTTCACAACTCCTTGGGGTACTTTTGTGTATGCCAATATTCCCTTTGGGCTTATGAATGTTGGGGCCACCTTTCAGAGGGCTATGGACATTACCTTTGTAGGTGAGAAGGATAAGTTTGTTTTGATATATTTGGATGATCTAACAATGTTTTCTCATAGTCATAAAGAGAATTTTCAACATTTGAGGAAGAAATTCTTGAAGTGAAGAAGGTATGGGATTTCACTCAATCCAAAGAAGTCTCAATTTGCATTGAAATAAGGTAAGATTTTGGGGCACATAGTGACTGCTGAAGGAGTAAAGATTGACCCTGCAAGAGTAGATTCTATTCAAAATATATCAATTCCTAGATCTAAGAAAGATATCCAATCATTTCCTGGAAAGATTAACTTCATTAGGATATTTATTCCTAATTTTGTAGAATTGATTAAACACATCAATGGCATGCTAAGGAAATATTCAGAAGTCAAATGGAATGATGCATCAAGGGATTCTTTTGAAGCTATCAAGAAATATCTTATGTCAGCTCCTACTTTGATCAACCTAGACTATTGTAAAGATTTCTATATCTCTTCATTTGCATCTAATGATACTATTGCAACAGTGTTACTTCATTGAAATTATCAAGGTCAGGAAAAACCAGTAGCATTCTTTAGCAAGACATTGAGAGATGTTGAGGTAAAGTATGATCCTATTGAAAAACATTCTTATGCTTTGATAAAGTCACTTAAGTCTTTTAGAATATATATTTGTCATGCCAAAGTTATAACTTATGTACCATCTAGTTCAATCAGAGATGCACTTATCCAACCAGATATAGATGATAGAAGAGACAAGTTCATTGCCAAACTCATTGAGTTTGACATTGATATTAAGCCAACTAAATTGATAAAGGGCCAGGGTTTGGCAAAGCTTATTGCTGAAGAGAATTGTGAGGTGCTAGGTATTGATTTTATCAACATAAATGCAGAGGATGCACAATCTGAAATCTATGTTGAAAGGTACAGTCACGATCAACCAGTTTCATCACACTTTTCTTCTTGTGAATGGTACAATAGTATAATACATTTTTTGCAGAACCTTGCAGCCCCTCCAGAGATGAATCAAACACAGGTGAGAGCATTAAAAATCAAGGAAATCAAGTTTTTTATTAAGGAAAATATGCTCTATTGGAAAGACCCCTATGGAATGTTGTTGAGGTGCCTTGATAAAGGGGAATCAGTTCAGGTTATGCATCAATTTCATAGAAGCAATTGTGGTGGCAACCACTACTGGAAAAATACATCCCACAATATTTTGAGGGTTGGTTACTATTGGCCATGCTTATTTTCTAATGTTTTCTCTTATCTAAAGACAGGTGACAAGTGACAAAGGTTCTCTGGAAAACAACAACTAAAATCTCTCCCATTGAAACCCATTTTAGTCACTGGACCCTTCCAACAATGGGGGTTGGACTTCATTGGAGAGATACATCCATATTCAAGTGGTTAGCATAGGTGGATCCTAGTAGCAACTGACTACTTTACAAAATGTATTGAGGCTATTCCCACTAGGAATTCCACTCATTTTGTAATCTTTAATTTCTTCAATGATCATATTTTTGATAGATTTGGCTGCCCCAAAAGACTTGTTACTGATAATGTAGTTTCTTTCAAAGATGATGTTTTGATGAAGTTATGTGAAGACATGGGTATTCATCTTGTTCACTCAACAACCTACTATCCTCAAGGAAATGGCCTTGCTGAATCATCAAACAAAAGCCTAGTGAGGATTATTAGAAAGTTGCTCGAAGAAAATCAAAGGAGTTGGGATTCTAAGTTAAAATTTGCACTATGGGCTGATAGAGTGACAAATAAGAAGTCCATTGGCACTTCTCCATTCAAATTGGTGTATGGAATTGAATCCATTTTTCCTATCCAACTTGCACTACCTATTGCAAAATGTTTTCAAGAAGAAGAAGGGACAAATGATTTGGTTAGAAGGATTCTTCATCTTGTTGAGATTCATTAGGTTAGGGAGAAGTTACTTGAGAAGAAAAAGTTACATCAGAAGAGGATGAAAGAGATATTTGACAATAAGGCCAAAGAATATATTTTCCAAATAGGGGATCTTGTTTTGAAGTGGGATGCTTACAAACTGGATAAGGGCAAGCATGGGAAATTAGACACTTTGTGGAATAGTCCTTTCATCATATCTCAAGTGCTGTAGAACAATAATTTCCTCTTACAGAACCTGGAAGGTAATGAAGTATTTGGTGGCCCAGTCAATGGGCATTTTCTCAAAACCTATTTCTATTAAGGATTTTTAAGCCTTCTCATTGTAAATATCATTTATGTTTTCAGTTTAAGTTTCATAATAACTCCATGCCCAATGAAACAACAATTTAACTTATTTTTTAAAAGTTTTGTGGGTGATAGGAAAGGAAACTGGTCTTACGAGTTCTTGGAACCTCATAGGGAGGCTTCCATCCCCAATTAGAGCCAGATGTTATCTCGCAATAAAAATTCATTTTTTATTTTAAGCCATAGGTAGTTTTTGAGTCTTTGTTTTCATTACTCATTCAAAATGATGTGTCCTTCATTGAGTCTAGTCATCAAGTCTGAGTCATGTCAAATGAGGTTGATAGATGACTAAGTGGTCATAAAGGTCATTATCCTATGTTTTTATGGTCAAAAGTGGAATCAGTCATTTCCTAAAAGTGAGTCAAGGATCATAAGAGTCAGTTTTGGTCCTTAATAAGCCATCATTTTATTTAAAGTCACAATTTGACCTTCCTTTTATAATTTCCCTCCATGATGATGAGTTTGTAGCGCACCTGGGTACTTTTGTACTTAAAGTGCTACCAACTCAGTGACCGTTTTCAGCGCAACTCATAATTTTTACACATGGCGTGCTACCAACTTGGGGGGGAAACTCTGTTTCAAAATTTGAAAGCTTCTAAGGTAAAAGCATATATCAAGAAGGTTTTTAAAAATTTATCAAACCATCATCAAAGTGTTGAGGCCCTTTCTACAACTGAAACTCACCATCAAAGGGAAAGTTAATAAGGTTTGCAAGAAACAAGCAAAGTTATTTGTTTTTAGAGTTTTCTCCTAATTCTCTCTGTGCATAAGTGTTTACAACAGGTGCTCATACATACAATGGTTCCAAGGAAAGATCCCATTCCCAATAAGAGGTCAGGCTCTATGGTTAGATTTGATCCCACTGATACCACTCTGATTGAACAAGACCCTAACCATGCAAATTCCTTCAAGCGCATGGGATGCTGAAGGTTTTTTCATAAGCTCGAAGGATACCATTTGGAGGTTTCAAAAGACTTTGTGTAGAATTAAAATAATGGTAAGACACAGGTTGGACCCTTGGAAATCCATTTGACAGTGTATTTGATTGCAAAGGTGGTTGAGTTCCTAGGATAGGGGAACTATGGTTCGAGGAAAGGAAAGTAGAAAAGGAGGACCGGTGTCAAGATATTCTCAAGCCTAAGCATAAGGGAGATGAATTGGTGAAAGGTGTGCCAAGGAAGTGGTTTTTAGAGTAATATGATAAGTTGCTCTTCATCATTTGTTGGCACAGGGGTAGACCCATGGTTTAGATCCAAGAGCGCACCAACAAGCCCTAACTACTGTCCCTTTCGACAACACCTGCAAGGCAGATGAAGTCTCACTCGAAGTAGCTATGGGGGGTTGTAGGAAACATATTTATAAAACCAAGGGAATATAGAGTGGATCCAATACAAGAACAACACAACATCTAGATATCAATTACCATCTTAGATCTACTTCGCACAACTATCTATTAGATCTAACACAATATCACAATAGCAACATATCAAATGACAAAGAACCCAACATCAATCACACATAACACAAGATATACGTGGTTCACCCTCTCTCTAGGGATATGTCCATAGAACTGGGCTTTATAATATATTAATATGGAAGCATACAGTTCTTATCTGTGCTCTTAGCCTGCAGATCTCTCTCTCTCTTTCTCTCTTTCCCCACCCTGCACACCCAGCTGCAGGGTTGATCTTCGCACCCAGCTAAAGATATTACAATACAGAAGGACCTCACACCAACACTTCTCTCTCACACAGTACTAATCACTCAATCTCACAATGACAATGAAATCTCAACCAACCTAGCACCAACCCATTCCAGGTCCTTTAGACCTTTATTTATACATTACAATAGCTCTTAGACACACTTAGGTTGAAACCTAAGTGTCAAAACCCTATATACCAAAACCCTAGGTGTCTAAAACCCTAGGTCAACTTGACCTATGTTTTCAGGGCTTCGCTAGCCCATCTTTCCTTCCTTCTCGCATGGTGCTCCAAAGCATCCAACAGTGGCTTTTCCCGCTTGTTGAATTGTCCATGATCTGTCTTCCTTTCTAATTTGTCCATCCTCGATCTCCTCATCCAAAGGATTTATTTCTCTTACTCCGCACCGTCTTTTCTTCTCTTCTGCTAACTTTGACCCAGTATTAGTCACTATATCTTCAACACAGTTCACATTCCATCTTTTCTTCCTTAATCTTCACTTAATTCCATACCCAAGGGCCAACATGCCCCCAACACTCACCTATGACTCATATTGAGGCACTTCAGATCCGATCCTTATGATTTGCTTCAACTTCAGGCCGTGAAGAGCAGCCTATACTTTCTTCTCTATCCCTCCCCACTGTGTGCAGACTGTCTTTTCTGTGTCTGGTACCTAGTTTCAACTGCACCTGGTACCTAGACCCCTTTTCCATATGTTGTTAATGAGATTTGTGAGGCAAAGGGTTGTCATAATACAATTTCAACTGGCTCTTGTTCACCAAACCTTCCTTCCATTCTCCATTCAAAGTATTCAACTACGTAGCTCCTCCTTCTGTAACATAGGCAACCTTGTATGGACCAAGACAATGTGTTTTGAATTTTCCTAGATGCTTCATAAATTTTCTGTCGTATATCAATACCAAGTCTCCTTGCTTAAATGCCTTCTTCTTGATGTTCATATCATGGTAGGATTTTTCTCTTTCGTTCTGTACCTGTTGATGGAATCCTACAATAAATCTATCTTATTCTAGTTCGACCAACTACGCGATCCTCTCTTGAACAACGCCGATGTCATCCATATCTGTAAAGGTGGAAATTCTTAAGCTTGGAACCAAATATTCCATCGGGACAATTGCTTCGAGATCGTAAACCACCTTAAAGGGGGTTTGCATTGTTAGCTTCTTGCAAGTGGTTCTATAGGCCCATAATAGTGATGGTACTCTTAGATCCCATTCATACATGTTCACACTGCAAATATTCGTCAGCGTCGTCTCCAAAATTTTGTTGAATGCTTCGACTATCCCATTTGCTTGTGGATGGTAGGGTGTGCTCTTCTGATGATGGACTGCAAATTCCTCAGTCAAGGCTTCAATGGTATTATTGATGAAGTGTGTTCCTTGATCTCTCATAAGGATGTTTGGGCATCCAAACCTGGTTATGATGTCCTCAAATATGAAGTGCACAATTGTAGTTGCATTACAGTCCTTAAATTCTCTTTCTTCGACCCATCTGGTCAAGTACTCAGTAGAAGTGATTATGTATCTGGCTCCTGTGCACTTCCCTGGTGGGTTGATAGGTCCCATGAAATCAATGGCCCATTTCTCAAATGCTTGTAGGGTTCATTGCGCTACTAACAACATTTCATCTCTTCTTTAGCATACATCACAGGCTCTGTAATAGTCCTTAGAATCTTTGTGTAAGGTAGGCCACCAGAGTCCAGCTCTAAGAACCTTCTGCGTTGTTACTTTCCCTGCATAGTGTCATACTGTGATGCCTTCATGAGATTTTGTGAGGATCAACAGTCGCTCTGTCTCCATAACACACCTCCTCTATATCTCGTTAGGTCCCATCTTGTATAGCTATCCATCTATAAGTGAAAAGTCTGCAGCACGCACTACCAACTGCTTCTTCTGGGTGATTGTATATTCACTCGGTGCCATTCTTGTTGACATGAACTGGACTATCTCCACGAAGTGATCATCAATATTTCTAATGGCCAACAAGTGTGCATCTGACAATGTATCCTCCAAACTAGTAGGCTCTTCTCCATGTTCTAACCTCGACAAGTGGCCAGGCTCTTTGTTCATTTTTCTTGGCTTAACCACAATATCAAAGTCATATTCCTGAAATAGTAAAAGCCATATACATATTCTCCCCCCCAACACTAGCTTGTTGACTAGGTATTTCATCACAGACTAATCAGTAAACATTTTAAAGTGTCCTCCCAACACGTAGTGGCGAAACTTTTGTAGCGCTTACACCATGGCTAGCCCTTCTCACTCAGTGGTGGTGTAATTAATTTCAGATGTTGATAGCTTCCTGCTAGAAAATGATAACAGGTGGTCAATGTCTCCAGCTCCTGGTTGTGCTAACAGAAATCCTAATGCAATAGAATATGCATCGACATGCACATGAAATTCCTTGCTCCAATCTGGGAAAAACAGAATAGGGGCAGTAACCATTTTATGTTTCAGTGTGTCGAAGCTCTGCTGGCATTCTTCTGTCCAATTAAGCTAATAGTATTTCTTCAAAAGATTCTCCATGGATGTTGTTATTTGTGAATAGCCTTTAATGAACTTCCTTTAGTATCTATTGTGCCCCAGCGTAGTGCATAACTGTTTGACTGAAGTAGGAGGGGAAACATCAAATATAATGGCAATCTTAGATGGGTCTACTAGAAGTCCCTGCTTACAAACAATATGACCTAAAAACACTCCAAAGGGTGAAAATAAGATGCACTTCTTCAGGTTCAAGGTAATCTGACACTACCTGCACTTATCCAACATTAGTCTTAAAAACTCAATATGATTTTGTAATAAGCTAAAAATAGTGCAATCATCAAAATATGCATCAAGGAATTTATGTAAAAAATCCTTGAATACTTTGAACACCACCCTGGAAAAGATGGTTGGGGCATTCTTCAATCCAAATGAAATCACTATATACTGGTAGGATCCCCATTCTGTTGCAAATGTGGTTTTATGGCAATCTTCCTTGGCAATTCGGATTTGATGGTATCCAGAAAATCCATCTGTAAAAGAATATACCTCTTGTCCTCCTACATTATCTAACACTTCGTCAGTGAATAGCGTAGGGAATGTGTCATGCAAACAAACATCATTCAAATTTTGGAGATCTATGCAGATCCTAATTTCTCCTATCTTCTTGTGTTGTACCACCATATAGATAATCCAGTCTAACTCTTCAACAGGTTCTATGATTCCTGCTTCCAGCATTCCGTCAAGTTAAATCTTCACTTTCTCCTTATATTTGGGGTTCAATCTGTAGGGTATCTATTTGAATGGCCTTTCATCCAGTTTCAAAGGGATCCTCATCTCTCCCATGGGCCCTTTAATGCCCTTCATATCAGTGAACTTGGTTGGAAACAAGTCTTGATATTCATGAAGTAACTTTATGATCTTTTCAATAGTGGCAGCATCCCAATAATCTCCAACATTTGCAAGCTTCGATCTTTGCTCTGTTATAATATTCAATTTCTTGATCTTGATAGGTTGTCCAATGAAAGGTAGTTCAACTCCTAGTCCTTCTATGTCTCTTTGTCCTTTTGTTTCAGCGATGTTCACCTTCCTAGGATCATAATCTTCGTCAGTATTGATATTGTAGCAGCCTTGCAATTTCTGGACAGACATAGTCCATTCGTCCTCTTCTTGTTCCAAAGAGAGGATAGGTGCCTCCTCAAATAATTTTTGTCTTATGATTTGTAATGCTTGATCCATTATAGGATATTGGATTTCAAATAAAAGGTAGTTACAAAGTTCTGAGTCATACCTTCCGAATCTACAGTGACGAGGCACAATTCTGCTTGTAGGTACCAATTGATAGGGGTTGTGTCCAGCGTGTTGATGAATTTTTGCACCCACTGCTCTTGAGGAATGTTGCTCCAGGTTTCTTCGCAGCTTCCCACATGGTCCTTCAGACAGCTTCGACCTGTGTACCTAACTTCCCAGCCTTCTACTTGCTCTGAAAACCGTGCTGTCATCAAAGTGTGACATTGTACCCATTATGTAATGTTGTTTTTGTGTGTCCCCCACCATCTTGTTGGAGTTGATTTCAAAGCCTCATCCATTGCCAACAATATTTGTTTTATTTGGTACAATTTCTTCGAATTCAAAATAATTTAGACCATCAAAGGTGGGCAAGTTACTTAATGTTGTGCCGATCCAAAGAACTTCTCTGGTTAATCTAGCACATCTCCTTGTAGATACTTCGTACATTTTTTCTTCTAGTTTTCCAGTGCATCTTTTGAATCTGATGAACATGTTTTTTCACTTTGCCATCTTAGGTTCCCATCCGCCGTAGGATTAATATAATCCTGTTGTCTGGCTGTTAATTTGTATATGTTTTCTAGTTCATATGCACAGTCTTCTTCCCTGATGGGTTCTGTGTATCTCTGACCTTCGTCGAGATCCATCGGTGCAATGACCCCAAGGGCATCTCCTTCAAATGTCATTCTTGTTTTCTTTAAATCAACCATAGTGGAATTATTGAAATCCCAGTCAATTCCTAACATCGAAGGGTAAGGACAACTATCATCAACTATCTCAATCACCTCGAAGTCTGCAAACATCCCGATGTCCACTTGGACATGTTCCAATCTTCCAAAGGGGATTACAACTTTCTAATTATCCATCCTATGCCTGATAGGAGAGTAGATCAACTTAGGTTTTCCCATCAATGCCCAGGTCTGCTTCATCATGACATTGACCTCTGACCCTAAGTCGAGGACTAGATAGTCTATATTATACTCTTCAATTTGAGCATTCAAGTGTAGTTCCTTATTTGTCCTTCTCTTTTTAGAGACTTGGTGTACTTCCGTATTCAACAAGGGATCTATCTTTCCTAACTCATACTGTCTGATTAAATTTTGTAGCTCGTGTACAATGATTTCATCCTATACCAACTTAATACAAGTATATAAGAATTCCATGATCTTTCTTACCTCTTTTCTTTCTCCTGGCAGAGCAGACTGGTCGAATGCCAGAGGCATTCCACATTCTTTTATTTCTGGTCATGTCTTTGATGAAGAACCTTGGTCTATCCCAAATTATTTTCTTGCTTCCTCAAATATTTGTTTTTCTTTCTTTTCATAAAAAACTTTTGTCTTCTCAGCAACTTTCCTAACTCCTGATTCTTCTGTAGTCTTTCCTTGGGTCGCTATGTCTTCTCCTGTAAAAAAGCCTCCTCTAGTGATAAAAACGACTCTAGGGTCCTCTCCATGAGGTTCAACATATATCTGTTACACTTGCGGGTTATGTTGAGTTCCTCATCTATCCTCAAGTTTGTCTAGCAGAATAAGACAATCTTCAATAGCATGTTTGAATGAGCTACAGTAGCTGCAAGTGGTACAAGGGTTCTAACAGTACCTTGCTAAGTGTCCTAGTTGCACGTAGTTGTAATAGATGATCTGTCCTCGACCTCGACCCATACCTCCTCCTCTTCATATGTAGAAATTTCAATACAATTAATGTATTTCCTGCGATTCTCCCGATCTAACAATTATATGCCACTGTTAAATACAAAATTGCTTCTACTAATATCATTCCGAAAATTTAAACCACGATCACAAAGTGAAATATCAAGAACACATAACACATAAGTTTTACCGGGAAAGCATAAAGCTAAAAACCCCACTATAATATATTATGTATATCATGGATCATGAAACAATCTTATACAAAACTATAATCCAAGATCTCTTATTACAATATAATCATCTCACACTGTCATACAAAAATTGACAAATTCATGTGCCAATATTCTGTCTCCAGACAGCCTGCCTCCTCTATACAATCCATGCACATGCTCATGAGCATATACACTGCATGTGTTATTGCATGAGTGCACTTCACTCAAATGAAAACCGATAGCCAAACTGTCCCTTTCACCTGTTATCTCAACTAGGTATCCACTGGATCTGACATGCATCTAGTTAATCGTGGTGAATCTTCAGTTACATGTGAGTTCACTGATTGTGAATTAATAAATAATTAATTCACTGAACTCTCACTAGTGTAAGTTCAGTTACAACTAGTACAACTGGGCTTAACTCACTTAACTGAGTTAAACTACTTCACAACTATCATAACTACACTTATAACTTTGTTACAACTTCAAGTCGCCTCCATGTCTTACCAACCAACCTTTGAACTCGAATTTTTCCATAGTTAACTGATTTGCCATTTCAGTTAATTATTTCATGTAATTATGAGATAATAGATTAATATTTATTGTCCAATTTATTTAAGGGAAAAATAAATTAGACACATGTTTCTTGTTGACTTTTCAACATCCTCTTCCTCTGAATCCACTGCGAGGGTTAAATTTTCCTCTTCCTGGGGAATTATACTATGCAGTGCTTCCTTCTTGTTGTACTTCACCTTGAATTTTTTATACATCCCTCAAACCTTCATGCATGAGGTCGTAAGCCCTACAATACCTATCATCGTGTCCTATCGACTTACAGAATGTGCAATACAATTTTGTGTGTTTCTGGACATATTTTTACAGATAATAGCATTCACTAGGGCGATGTCGATTTCTACATACCTCGCACCGAGGTAAGTCAACTTGATTGAAAGGGCTCAGAGCTCCAGAGGCCAAGTATTCATGAAATAAGGGACATTATTCCTTTTCATGGCCTTCTGATTTGCATATGATACACTAGATTTCTTCTCTTTTATCTTTTCCCTCGTCTTTCTTCATATCTTTGACCTGTAGAGATAAACTAGTCAGTTGACTCAAGATTTGAATCATACTTGAGCAGGATTCTCCCATAGGGGATAATTCTAACTTCATGGAGATCTCCAGCACATCAGCCTATGAAGCAATCTTCTATTACATCAGATGAACTCTAATGTGTGGTAAGAGGGCATCAATGAACCATTCCTTGTTCTACTCATCTAGGATCTGGAAACTCAAATGGCCTATCAAGGTCTTAAATATCTAATCAAACTCCCACACAGGTTCAACTATTCTTTTCTTGATTTCTTTTAGCTCTATAATGCACTGTGAATTTGACTTAGGTTTTGTGAATTAAAAAAATAGCAAATTCTTAATGAAATTCAACGGTTTCAATGTAGTTCCTTGGAAAAATTTCATGAACTAGCTCAGTACGCGATCTCTTAGGGTAGTACTGAGCTAATCTCATTTAACAACTTTGTCGGTGATATTCTTAATACTCCATACATATTCACATAAAAACCAGTGTTGATCAAGATATTCAGATCCATCTCCTCTAAAGGTGGGTAACCTCATCTCATCTGCCATAGGTCTTCCTAGGTTTCCTGACTAAGTATGTGGTGGACTACTAGTGACAGTGCTTAGAGCGCTCTAGTGACTCTGATTACTCTAATTGCTTAATGTTGCTGAAGCAACAAGAGGAATAATAGTAATTACTCCAATAGTCGACGCGGTTCTTGAAGTTTCTGGCTCTTCCCAGTGAGGCTCTTCATATTTACCTTCCTCTTCCCTAATGGATTTTGAATGCTCTTCATCTGTCAGATCTGCCTCTTCTCCACTGTAGAAATCCTCGTCCCTATAGTGTTGGTTGTGGAGCCTGATTATCTTCCTAATTCAGAGGTCCTTGCTTTCAGTCGTGTTTATACCCCATGAAGTATTTACACCCCAGAAGTATGTACACTCTTCCACGTGGGGGAGTGCAGAGGGGGGGTACCCCCTCTGCGAGGTCCGGGGGGGCTATCCCCCTGGTTGGGGGGTCTGGGGGAAAGTGGCCCCCCAGCGGGGGTTCGGGGACAAAGCTCCCGAAGGAAAAATTTCCTTGTAAATGTATATTGTAATTTCATTATAAATCTGGACTGTTCATTATAAGGTCGCAGATCTAACGATAGAGATTATGTTAGGGTTTTTTTCCCTAGAAAGAAACCCTCTTTTATGAGGGAAATGTATTGTGGCTATGGTTGATGGTGAATATTGTATTCTGAGATAGGAGACTGTGAGATAAATACGAGGAAGTTACAGCGGGTTTGTTGTAGGTTGTATCCCTTCATATGCTGAATAATAATAAAGGAAGGACCTGGCAATTTCTCTGGTGGACGTAGCCTAGACTGGGTGAACCATGTAAATTTGTGTCTCTATTGTATTGTGTATCTTCTATGTTTTGTTTCTGCATTTGTTTTATTTTATTGCTCCACGGTCCTATTTTTCTAACAACTGGTATCAGAGAAAAA
The DNA here is from genome assembly GCA_032191745.1 of Picea mariana. Classification (NCBI taxonomy): domain Eukaryota; kingdom Viridiplantae; phylum Streptophyta; class Pinopsida; order Pinales; family Pinaceae; genus Picea; species Picea mariana. The sequence goes on from JASDQU010100518.1 coordinate 813,725, forward strand.
GGTAACTCGTAGGAAAAGAGAGTTCCTAGTTCGAGTGGGAGCAATGTCGGAAGATGGAAAGTTTAGGGTCAATAAATTTAACGGCCAAAACTACCAGTTATGGAAGATGCAGATGGAAGATTATTTATATCAGAAGGATCTATTCCTACAATTGGGTGGAGTAGCAAAGAAGCCGACGGCCATGAAGGACGAAGAATGGGAGATTCTTTATAGAAAGGCTCTAGGAACGATACGACTGAGCCTGGCAGCGTCTGTGGCTTTCAATATTTCCAAAGAAAAGACAATGAAGGGTTTGATGGACGCATTGGCCAAATTGTATGAAAAACCCTCGGCGTCCAATAAGGTATTTCTAATGAAGAGAATATTTAATATGAATATTTCGGAAGGTGGGTCTGTTGCAGATCATTTAAATGAATTTATTACGGTTACTAATCAACTAAGTTCTGTAAAAGTGGACTTTGATGATGAGGTCAGGGCTCTTCTAATCTTGTGCTCATTGCTAGAAAGATGGAACAGCTTGGTCATGGTTGTAAGTAACTCTATCTCTAGTTCAAATACTTTAAAATTTGATGATGTTGTTGGTGTTATCCTTAGTGAGGAAATGCGATGGAAAAGCACAGGTGAGACCTCAGGTAATGCGTCGAACATGGAGAATAGGGGAAGACAAAAGGATAGAGGAAAGGGCTCAAGGAACTGTGAAAATTATAGGAAGGGTAGATCCAAATCCAGAATTGGAAAGATAGAGTGTTGGAATTGTGGGAAGAAAGGACATCTGAAGAAAGACTACAGAGCTCCAAATAAACAAAGAGATGGACAGCAGGAGAGAAATCAGGAAGCAAATGTAACAGGTAATGTGTTACAAGATGCTTTGATTCTTTCTGTAGATAATATTTATGAGTCTTGGGTAGTAGATTCAGGGGCTTCATTTCATGCCACACCCCATAGGAAACATTTTCTAGATTATGTTCAAGGTGATTTTGGACAGGTTCATTTGGGTGATGATGCACCATGCAAAATTGTTGGAAT
>JASDQU010100518.1:823113-853265 GCA_032191745.1 Picea mariana
TGGATATGGTGTTAATGATTTTGGTTATCGCTTATGGGATTATGAAAATAAAAAAATCATTAGGAGTAGAGATGCCATATTCAATGAGAAGGTCATGTACAAAGATCAGTTGCAGGGAAAGAAACAGGAAAGAGAAAAAAAAGAATACACAGTGCTTGATGAGATCATTGAAAAAGAAATTCCAAAGGAACTAGAAAATCAAAATGTACAACAACAAGAGCAACAGGTACCTCAAACACCTGCAAGTGTTGTTAAAAGATCCACCAGGTTAAGTATACCTCCTGAATGATACTCTACTTCATTGTATTATTTATTGTTGATCGATTCTGGTGAACCAGAATGTTATGAAGAGGCAATGCAGGTAGACACCAAAAAGAAGTGGGAGCAAGGCATAAAAGAGGAAATGAATTCCTTGGCAAATAACCAGACTTGGGACTTGGTTCAGTTGCCTGTGGGAAAAAGAGCATTGCAGAATAAATGGGTTTACAAGTTGAAGGAAGAAGATGGAGGAGAAAAGTGATACAAGCCCATACTTGTTGTAAAGGGGTTTGCACAAAAGAAAGGTATAGATTTTGATGAAATATTTTCTCCTATTTTTAAAATGACTTCAATTAGGACTATTTTAAGTCTTGTGGTAGTAGAAGATTTGCATCTTGAATAGTTAGATGTAAAAACAACTTTTCTCCGTGGGGATTTGGAGGAAGAGATTTATATGCATCAACCACAGGGGTATGAGGTCAAAGGGAAGGAGAATTTGGTATGCAGGTTGAAGAAGAGCTTGTATGGCCTAAATAAAGCTCCAAGGTAGTGGTGTTTGAATTTTGATAGGTTTATGACAGAACATGGTTATAGTAGATGTCATTCTGATCACTGTGTTTATTTTAAAAAGCTAGAAAATGGAAGCTTTATTATCTTGCTATTGTATGTAGATGACATGCTTGTTGCAGGGTCTAATATGCAGGATATAAATGTGCTCAAGAAGAAATTAGCCAATTCATTTGCGATGAAGGATTTGGGTGCTGCAAAGAAAATCCTTGGCATGAGAATAACAAGAGACAGAAAAAATTGCAAATTGACATTGTCTCAGGGTGAGTACACAGAGAAGGTGTTGGAGAGGTTTATAATCCGGAATGAAAAACTAGTTAGTACACCTTTGGCCAGCCATTTCAAATTAACTAAGGAAATGTGTCCCAAGACATAGGAGGAGATAGAATACATGTCCAGGGTCCCTTGTTCATCAGCAGTTGGTAGCTTAATGTATGCAATGGTTTGCATAAGACCAGATATTGCACATGCAATGGGAGTTGTGAGCAGGTATATGAATAATCTAGGTAAAGAACATTGGGAGGTAGTAAAGTGGATTCTCAGGTATTTGAGAGGTACTACTACTCATGCATTATGTTTTGGAGGTTCAGGCACTTTTCTACAGGGATATGTTGATTCAGATATGGCAGGTGATAAAAACAGCAGGAGGAGCACCACATGGTATTTTTTTACTATAGGTGGAACAACAATAAGTTGGATTTCGAAACTGCAAAAGGTTGTTGCACTTTCAACAACAGAGGCAAAGTATGTTGCTGCTATAGAGGTTAGTAAAGAGATGATTTGGTTACAGAGGTTTATGGAGGAATTGGGAAACAAGCAAGAGAACAATAGGTTGTACTGTGACAGTCAGAGTGCCATTCACCTTTCAAAGAACTCATCCTTCCATTCGAAGGCTAAGAATATACAGTTGAGGTACCACTTCATACGATCCACCTTGGAAGATGGACATTTGAAGTTGGAAAAGATACACACTAGCCAGAATCCTGTAGACATGTTAACAAAGGGAGTAACTAGGGAGAAACTGAGCTCCTGCTCAGTTTCAATTGGTCTTCAAGAATGAATATGAATATGAGAAATTTTCCAGGTCCAAGAAGGTTCAGATTCCAGCATATACAACAGCGGTGGAGTTCTTGAGATCAGTCTCCAAGTGGGAGATTGTTGGTTGTGGAGCCTGATTATCTTCCTGATTTATAGGTCCTTGCTTTCAGCCATGTTTATACCCCATGAAGTATTTACACCCCAGAAGTATGTACACTCTTCCACACGGGGGAGTGCAGGGGAGGGTACCCCCTCTGTGGGGTCCTTGTAAATGTATATTGTAATTTCATTGTAAATATGGACCGTTCATTATAAGGTTGCAGATCTAACGGTAGAGATTATGTTAGGGTTTTTTTCCCTAAATGGAAACCCTCTTTTATGAGGGAAATGTATTGCGGCTATGGTTGATGGTGAATATTGTATTCTGAGATAAGAGACTGTGAGAGAAAGAAGAGGAAGTTACAATGGGTTTGTTGTAGGTTGTATCCCTTCATATGATGGATAATAATAAAGGAAGGACCTGACAATTTCTCATGTGGACGTAGCCCACACTGGGTGAACCACGCAAATCTGTGTCTCTATTGTATTGTGTATCTTCTGTGTTTTGTTTTCGCATTTGTTTTATTTTATTGCTCCACGGTCCTGTTTTTCTAACATGTAGTTCTTCTTAAGCAGGTTCACAAGAGGGACTTCTATGAATGCTCTCCCACTGCGTATATGTCCAGCCTTTGTGTCATTGTCGCTGTCTGAGTTCTTGAACATTATCCTTTTCCAATCTGACCAACTATTGTATCTTCAAGATGTTCTTCTCATGCAATAGCATATTGATCTTCAACTTCAAAGAGTGTATAAATTTTCCTATGGGTCCCCTAAAGAAATACCTCTCAGCTTGGCTATATGACTCTAATTTGTCAACAATAAACTCAGTGATATACCCTCCAATGGTACTATCGAACCAGTGATCTACTTCTCTTGACACAATGTTATCAACTCTCTTGACCTTCTTGATCAACGTCAACATCCAAATCACAGGTGGTCTAGATTTGATCTCAAATTGGGTGTCTTCTAACCTAGCTAGCCACTTGTATAACTTCCGATGAATTCCTCCAAAGAAAATCTTGTGTATATCATTAAAGATATATCTTCCCAACCAATCCTCTGTACTAAAATTAGGGTTCTTGTTTTGGGCTTTAGCGAATTCCTTTTCTTGATCCTTTATCTACTTCTGAATCTCTATCTTCGATGGAAACCACCTTGACATTCCCTCAAGAATATTCTTGTCCCGACAATAGAACCATTTGTTGGCACAGGGGCAGACCCAGGGTTCAGCTCCAAGAGCACACCAACAATCCCTAACTGTTGGCCCTTTCGGCAAGACCTGCGAGGCAAATGAAGTCTCACCCGAAGTAGCTATGGGGGGTTGCAGGACACAAATGTCTACAACCAAGGGAATACAGAGTGGATCCAATACAAGAACAACACAACATCTATATAGCAATTACCATCTTAGATCTACTTCACACAACTATCTATCATATCTAACACACTATTACAATAGCAACATATCAAATGACAAGGAACCCAACATCAATCACACATAACACAAGATATACATGGTTCACCCTCTCTCTAGGGCTATGTCCACAGAACTGTGATTTATAATATATTAAGATTGAAGCATACAGTTCTTATATCCACTCTTAGCCTGCATATCTCTCTCTCTCTTTCTTTCTCTCTCCACCCTGTGCACTCAGCTGTAGGGTTGATCTTCACACCCAGCTGAATATATTACAATACAGAAGGCCCTCACACTAGCACTTCTCTCTCACATAGTATTAATCAATCGATCTCATAATGAAAATGAACTCTCAATCAACCTAGAACCAACCCATCCCAGGTCCTTTATACCTTTATTTATACATTACAATAGCTTTTGAACATCCTTAGGTTGAAACCTATCTGTCAAAACCCTAGATACCAAAACCCTAGGTGTCTAAAACCCCAGGTCAACTTGACCTGCGTTTTCAGGGCTTCTCCATCCTGTCTTTCCTTCCTTCTAGCGTGGTGCTCCAAAGAATCCAATGATGGATTTTCCCGCTTGTTGAATTGTCCACGATCCATCTTCATTTATAATTTGTCCATCCTCGATCTCCTCATACAACGACTAGATTTCTCTTACTACGCACCGTCTTTTCTTCTCTTCTTCTCACTTCGACCTAGTATCAATCACTGTATCTTCCATGTAGTTCACATTCCATCTTTTATGCCTTAATATTTTCTGACTTCCATACCCAAGAGCCAACATCATTCATAGATTTTTTACCTAGGAAGGAAGATATAGCTGGATTTTGAAATACCATTTCAAACTTCTTCTCCATTTCACTGGTAATAAGGAAATAAACTTACATTATTTCCTTTTCATGAATTTGCAAAGGATGATTTCATTTGCACAAATAAAATCTGATAATCTTCAAAAGTCTATTTTTCATCATGCCTTAATAAAACTCATAGTCATTGACCATTTGAAGAAGGATGGGAAGGATTGGCCTACTTTCCTGTTTGCATATAAATACCAAATTGAATTTCCTCCTCCTTAAAAACTCAAAAATCCTAATAAGAAGACTGCAACACCTCCCACTGCTCCCTTTGTCCCATCATCTGAAATACCACAGTCTTTTACTCCTTCTTCCCCCACTGGTCCATCACTTGAAATAGCACAACATTCTTCTCTCACTGTTTCCTTTGCATCTGAAACACCATAGTCCCCTCAAGAACAAATTTCTCAGGAACCATTACCCGCCCAAGTATATAAAAGAATCAAAATAAAATGAAAGGCTAAAGAGGTGGTTCTTAAAGAAAAAATAGAGCCTCCTGTGGCACTTCATCCAATGGATATTGAATATAATCCTTAGGATATCCAAGCCATAATTGATACACCAGCCCTCAGAAGGTCATCCATGAGAAAGCTTGTATTAGAAGAGGAATCTCATCAAAGCACTGATGTTATAAATCCTAGAAATAGGTTATCGAGATTTAAGGTTTCTCCTCTTGAAAAGGAAGCACTTGAGGCCATAGTTCAATTGAGTGAATCTCCACCAGAGTCATCTCCAGAGACAGATCAAGGACCTAAATATAATTGGGCTCAATTGTTCAAAGATGCAGAAAGACAACTCAAAGAAGTTAAGGAGAAGAATAAAAAACTACATCAGGAGAATGTCACACTTGGAAGACAAGTTTCAAGTCAAATCGATGAACTAGCAAGGGAGTGTAACCAGCTAAAAAGGAACATCTAAAAGAATATGATTCAAAGGAAACAATTGGTTAATGTGTACAAACAGAACCTCATCTTGAGAGCAGACAACAGAAAGCTAGTTGAAGACTTATATTTGGCCAAGAATATGATTAGCAAGAAGAATTTGTCTATCTTCTTAAAAGAATCTACTTCTCCTAGTTCTCCAAATCAAGGTGATTGATTCAGAGTTTGTTTCAAGGTTTTGATTAATGGATTTTGACCTATGATGAATTAATATATCATGAAGTCTTATGAAGGTATGAAATTTACTTTGAAGAAGAATGTATGGATATATGGTTATTGAGATGAAGTCTGAGTAATCTCAATAAAGATGGAATACTATAGTAATATGTGTTCTGATGAGATAGGATTGCATCTTTCAAAGATATTTTCTTAAAGTAATTTTGAAGTTTTTTGGAAAAACTGGCACCTATAGGAGTTTGTAGCGCAGACTATGTTTTCTCTATGCAGTGCACTACAAACTTGTCAATCTTCTATGTGTAAGAGTTTTGGTCAAAGTTGACCTGATTTTCAGTATTAAATGGATGAGTCATTTCTCCAGGTGTTGGACAAAGGAAATTACGGACTTCTACAACCACAAGGAAGCTTAGGTGGAGCTAAATATTTTGAATTCGGATGAGATACCTATCCATTAGAAATAGGATCTCATCCTACCTTTTTGCATCAGTTTAGATTTGATCTAATAGGTGTCATTTAGATTCAATTTTTGAGGATCTTAGTCGAATTTGTAAAACATATTTAAGCCCATTAAGGCATCATTGTAAAGGGTTCAATATTGAAGAATTCTATGCATTCCTTTTTTGTAAAAATCTTGATATATATATATTGGAATGACAAGATTCTTTCATTGATATTGTTCAAACCTCTATTCATCTTTCTTATTCTGCACTTGTGAGTTGAATGCTATGTTCATTTCCTAGTTTACTTAATGATTGATGACTACTATCTTATCTGTGCATTAGTAAACTAAGATCACAAATATTATTTTGGTTATATTCGACCTTTGAAATGTGTTTTCAATATATGTGATGTTGTTGACATAGTTAGCATTATCCATCCACCTAAATTTTTCAAACTATCTGAGCATATCTTTTGAGAGCGCTTTTTTTTCCAAGTATGTTCAAATTGTTTTGAGTGAAGGAGTGAGTGTGTGAGTTATTCATCTTTGATCTAATTTTCAATACATTATTTAGCCTTTGGATTAAGTTACCAAGCTCTCTTGATCTACAACCTACATAGACTTCTGGATTGATAACAAGGTGAACAACAAATTGACCCATGAAGTATATTTTTGGCTCGACAATATTGTAGCAGATTTTATAACAAAATTTGCAGTAGATACAATGAAGTTGTACAATGCAGTGGAGCAAGAGTTTCTACGTGGGCCTCAAGGAAGGTATATTAGATCGTTGTATACTTCTATTAAGATACTATTATACAACACAGGTGTATTGAAAATGGAGTCAGACAACTAAACTTCCCTGCATGCATGGGGGAAGGGGGGAAGTACTAACAAAAATAAGAGAAATGGAAGGAGAAGGGGATAAGGGAAAGAAGGAGGAACCCTTGGACCCAATCATGATGGAAAATGAAAAGATCAAGCGGATCATGGCGATAGTTGGGAATACGCGCAGTGGAGTACCCTACCAATACAAGGTGAATACAAATAAGAGAGCCATAACTGAGAGGGAAGGCTTGGCGAGTGATGAAGAAGAGGTAGAGGATCTCTGGGCTGTGGAGCAGTTGAGGAAATCTTGCACACAACATATGAGAGGAAGACGAGAGGTCTAAGAGAGGGAAGAGAAGGCAACAATCCTATCCATATTAATGTTAGTGTGGAACCTATGAACCCATGTGCGACTAATACAACAAAGAGAACACCACTGTTTAGACAACTGAATTTTGGGAGAAGAAAGATAGCAAGAAGTACATATACACAGGGAACAAAAACTGGAGGATCCAGTTCAGGAAGCACTAGTCAAGTGTCTACATCACGCAGAGGTAGTATTTCAACGTTCAGGATGGCAGGACACGATCCCACCATTAGGTTACCAGAATTCAAAGGAGAAGCATCGGAGGACCTGAAAAAACATTTATTTATCTTTGAGAAGATATCGAAAGAAAAACATATCACATACGAAGATACTAAACTTGCACAACTAGCGATTACACTAAGGGATCACACACTAGATTGGTATTTGAGTTTACCTACAAACAATCCACGAGGGATAACTAGAACAATTGCAGACATCAATAAATTACTAATAAATGAGTTCCAGAAGCCAATTTCAGAATATCAGTACCAGGAGAATCCATATGGGAGATTTACTAGAGATTCAAGCGACTAAAAGGAAAGTTGAAATATCTCATGACCGATATGTAACACAGACACATGTTTGTCAATTCACTGCTACCACACTTGAAATACCCATTATGAAAACAAAAGTTTTAGGCACATGAAGAGGCTCTGCAGGAAGACCTGCAACTGGAAGAAAACTAATATCAGTAGATGGACCCAACCATTGAAGAGTTGAAGGAGAATTTTAATAACTTAACGTTCCATCTAAACTAGAATAAAACTAAGGACAAACGAGAAGTCGTTTGGTGTACCACATGCAGGATGAAAGGGCACCACAAGAATTAATTTCAAACATTCATGCAGTATATGGTTGCAGGAATGCCAAATCCATTACCAACAAAAGGAACATGGTGCGAAATTTGTAAGAAACTAGGCCACTATCCATATCATTTCCCAATGATACAAAAATACCAGACAATCCCAAAGAGTTCATATTGCAACTTTTGCAAGTCAGTGGGCCACGATGACAAAGATTGTATAACTATGGATTTGATGCGAGAGAGGACATCTGATGCATATAGGGTGTAGGAATAAATGATGACTGGGAAACCTACACCACAATTTAACCAAGTTCCAACCCCATACAACATTGCACAACAATAGTACAATACTATGCAACAACCATATAATACAGCGCAACCTCAGTAAAATACCATGAAGTACAATCAGGCACCTCAGTATAATGCACCGAGAGGAGATCGAGCTAGCTACAGAGATGGAGGATGGGAAAGAGGAGGCTTTGGAAGAGGTAGAGGACTAGTGGTATGTCACAAATGTCAAAAACTGGGACATTATGCAAGGGAATGTCCACTCCCACCAACAAGTTGTATGTATTTTCACACATCGGATCATGACACAGAAGAATGTCCTACCTTAATAGGGAAAATTTAGGAAAAGAGGAATAAGAACAACCAGAATGTTCAATGGATTTCAGCCGAAGCAAGGGATGAAGGATGAAATATCAACATAGTTATGCATGAAGGAGCTAAAACATGAAATGATGTAGTCCGACGAGAGCCAGTACAACACTAGTGGGTGAAGAAGAATGTTGAACCAAGAAGACAGTTCGACGCACATAACAAAAAGGAAATATTTTATCAAGCCAGACAAGAATTCGTGAAGCAAGACACCGTGTCGACTTCAACTATGCAGCAAAGAAACGAAGAGACAGAGTATGATATGCCTCCATTGTTGGATCATACCAATGAAATGCAATCCATGGGACAAGTAAGTACAATTAAAGACTTTTTGCAGTCATGTATAAAACTATTGAATGATTCATCCACTGTCAAAATATTGAAAAATATATTAGAAAAATGTAGCATATAGATAGAAGGAAAAATAGAACAAAAAACAGTCAATCACCTATGTACAAGGAGAAGAACAAGTAGGGATTTCAAGTTGAATGCCAACATCAGAGATTTCAATATGGGAGATATCATACTGGATTTAGGATCTGAAGTCAATGTATTACCAAAGAAGACATGGCAATGCATGGGAGATCCCACATTATGATATTCACATGTCCAGTTGAAACTATCAAACCAACACAAAGTTCTTCCAATTGGTAGACTGAAAGGAGTGACGATAGACCTGGATGGAGTGCACACCAAAGAAGACTTTGAAGTGATTGAAATAGTGGACGACACAACACCATATACAATGTTGCTTGGCTTGGATTGAGAATTTGATAACTAGGCCATAATCAATTTAAATATCCAAAAAATGACATTTGAGTGAGGAGAATACAGGGTCATCACACCATTGGACCCATCAGAAGGGGAAAGGTTTGTAGAACCTACTTTCTTAGACTTAGAGGAAATAAACTAGTTGTACATAACAACCGCGCATGATGAGGATTACGTAAATCCAACTGTAGATGGGATACTCAGTTGGCAGAGTATTACTTCATGTGCGACGGACTCAAATACAGGTTTAGAGAACTGGAAACAAAGGGTGCACGAAGTTTCCCCAAGAAGGTGCGTAAGAATAGATCACACAGTAAGATGGGTAGGCATGAAGAAAAGGGAACCACCCAATTTCCATGGAGTGAATGATCTAGAAGTATTCTTGGCATAATATTAGGATGAAGTGTTAGAAAATTAGAGACTCTTAGAACTTGATATAGCACTCAAGGCCACACCGACAAGATGGTGGGGAGCACACAAGGAAAAAATCATGGATTGGTACCAATGTAAGTGATTACTGCACATAAGGTTTGGCGCAAAACAAAGAAGCAACCAATTACAGAAGTGAAACAGACAAGGGGAACCAACGAAACACTTGGAGAAGTGCAGAGAGCTATGGAAAATGACACCCCCAAAGGAATGGACTCATCATTTTGTACACACCTTAGAAGGCATACCAACAAACTGGTATATAGACCAAGAACTGCGCAAAGGAACTACGAGTTGGACAATACTACAAAAGAATTTTACAGTCACTTTCTCATTCGAGAATGAGAACCCCAACATAGACACAACACTTAAGTAGATAAGAGAGGTGATATTCATTAAGGAACTAGAAGTCGAACTCATAACAGAAGAACAACAACGAAACAAAAAGATAGTAAAATAATTGTTGTCATGCTACCATGTGTAGGAAGAATCACCAGATGAAGATGATCCACRTGATATTTAGATCGAGGAAGAAGAAGGTGGAATAGAAGTGGAAGGTTCACCTTTAGAATCAAAAGTAATTGCTGTGCCGATCAAGGTGAAGAAAGTCAACATTGGGACAATTGAGAATCCAAAAATGGCCATCATTAGAGGCTACTGGGATGAGCAAACAATAGAAAGTATAACATAGTTACTGCGCGAGTACAATGAACTATTCCCCACAACATTCATAGAAATGAAGGGCATAGCAGGAGAGATAGGAGAAATTAATATACCACTCATAGCTAAAGCAAGACTGATCAGACTACGACCCTATAAACTAAACCCGATATATAAGCAGAAAGTTAAAGCTGAGATCGACATGATACTCAAAGACACAATCATAGAACCTATGGAAGAATCAAAAGGGATAAGCTCGATGGTATTTCAGGAGAAAAAACAAGGAGGGATAAGAATATGCGTTGACTTGAGGAAGTTGAATGATGCATTCCTACATGACCTGTTCCCTACACCTTTCACGGATGAAGTGTTGGAGAACGTAGGAGGAAACAAAGTTTACTCATTCACTGATGGATTCTCAGGATACCACCAGATCAAGATAGCATAGGAAGACAGATACAAGACCACTTTTGCTAGAGAATGGGGATCCTACCAGTACACAATTATACCATTTAGACTGAAGAATGCACGAACAATATTCTCCAACATAGTCATAGATGCACTTAAAGAATTTATCCACCAATTTCTAGAGGTATACTTGGACGATTGGACAGTTTATAGTCTGTTGAAATAACACATAGAGGTCTTGCGACTGATGTTAGAAAGGTGAACGAAGTGATGGATATCATTAAATATCAAGAAATGTATCTTTGGAACACCGTTTGGGATATTATTGGGCCATATAGTATGCCAACAAGGCTTACTAGTAAATCCTACAAAGATTGTAGTAATTGTTAACTTTCCACTACCAAAGACAATCCGTCAACTAAGAGTGAGTCCCAGGGATGATTTTAGGGGCTAAATTTCGCTCATGGGCTAATTTTCCATGGTTTTTCCAAAAATGAGATTCTCTATTTTAAAAATGATTCGCCCAATTTCTATAACATAAAATTATTTTACCTTAAAAATCACTAAAATTTTATAAAAACTATATAAAATCCTTAGAAATTTGAATATTTTTACAAAAATATCGCCAAACATTTATAGTTGGCATATGAAGGATTAGTAAGATTCGCCAAGGTTTCTACATTTTAAAATAAATTTCCATCCTTAAAATCATCCCTAAGAGTGACATTGGGACACACAGGATACTACAAAACGTTTATCAAAGGGTATGCGCAAATTACCACGTCAATGGAGAAATTGTTAAGGAAAGATACAAAATTTTAGTGGAATGAAGATTGTCAACACAGTCTGTATACGCTGAAAGAAAAAATGGTCACCGCACCAATAATAGTATTTCCAGACTAGGAAAAGACATTCCACGTACATGTATATGCATCGACCATATCACTTGGAGATATTTTGGCGTAACCAAGAGAAAGATATTTGGATCACCTTATAGCATTTGCGAGCAGAAAACTATCAGAATCATAGAAGAGCTATAACACTACAGAGAGGGAAGGCCTAGCTATGGTCTACACACTGCAAAAAGTTCAAACACTAATTAATGGGAAAACATTTCAAGATGTTCACAGATCACTCAACTCTTAAATACTTAGTCAAGAAGCCAGTGTTGGGGGGGAGAATCTGTCGATGGTTAATCCTATTTCAATAATTTGAGTTTGAAGTGATAGTCAAGCCAGAGAAGTTAAATGCAGGACCTGATCACCTATCAAGGGTCATGAACAAAGAGGAACCTACAAATCTAGAGGACAACTTTTTGGACGCATAGTTATTTTCAGTCCAAATCGCGGATGAATACTTTGTAGATATCATTCAGTACTTGAGTACAAGTACTGTGCCAGAGGAATATAATACCATGCAAAAGAAGAACCTGGTAGTCCAGGATGTAGACTATCAACTCATCGTAGGACACTTATACAAAATGGGCACAAATAACATATTGCAAAGGTATGTGCTAGAAAATGAAAGACCAAGGGTTTTAGTAGAATCCCATGAGGGGATAGCAGGAGGAAATTTCACAAGAAAATCTACCGCGCAGAAGGTATTGCACACAGGACTATGGTTGCTGACCATTCATAGAGATTCGAAAGATTATTTCCAAAGATGTGAAGTCTGTCAGAGGGTTGGAAAACCAAATAGAAGGGTCAAGATGCCAGTATGACCACAAGTAATGTTGTAGGTATTCGAAAAATGGGCAATCGACTTTGTGGGATCAATCAACCCACCAAAAAAGAGAACAGGGCAAAGGTACATTATCACCATGAAAGAATGCCTGACAAGATGGGCAGAAGAAGCACCAGTGAAGGATTACAGCGCAGAAACAACAACACACTTTCTATTTGAACAAGTAATCACTAGATTTGGTTTCCCAAGAATTTTGATGAGCAACCAAGGCACTCACTTCATTAACAAAACTATTAAGGATATGACTGAAGAATTTGAAGTCCATCATCAAAAGAGTACTCCATATCACCCACATGCAAATGGAATAGTAGAATCATTTACCAAAATCCTTAAAAATACTTTGAAAAAGATCTGTAATGTCAACATGGATGATTGGGACCTCAAAATACCAACATTATTGTGGGCATACAGGACCACATGCAATAATTTGATAGGGCACACACCATTCAAAATGGTATATGGACAATAAGCAGTGGTGCCATTATAGTTTCTAGTACCCAGTCTGTGTGTAGCTGCGATTACACACATGACAGAACGAGGCACAGTACAGAACATAATGAATCAGTTGTTCATCATGGAGGAAGATCAGATCCTAGTAGGGTTACACCAACAAGTTTAGAAAGAAAGGGACAAATATTGGCATGACAAACATATCAAGAAGTAAAATTTCAAGGAAGGAGACCTAGTATTGATGTATGACAACAAATCCATTCAGCATCCATGAGAACTCTGAATGCACTGACTAGGACCGTACAAAGTAAAAATTGTCACAGATGGGGGTTTTGTATAGTTGAAAGACATAGGAGGAGTAGAAATCATGGGGATGATCAATGAGAGCTGATTGAAGCTATACAAGGATAGTGGACCACCCATAACTTGAAAGTCACTGTGCCAAAAAAAGAAAGAAAAAAAAAAAAGAAAGAAAAGCAAGCAGGATATTAAATGGTACCATTAGAGGTATAGTGCACTAAAAGGAGAAGGAGCACAAAAAATTAGGAATACAATCCCAGTGAAGACAAGGCCAACGGTTAGTTCAAAATGAAAACAAGTGGGAAAGACGAAGGCAGAAAAAGAAGTGCTAAGTGATGAAGGCAAGCGAAATTGAATGCTGGAAATGATCGACGGGACACTGCATTAATTGATCCAACTGGAGAGAGTGAGGGAGAGAAATGGAAAGTACGAAGGAACCATAGGTTCATTGAATTCGTAATAAAGGTAGTGTCTTCAACAAGCTTCACATAATTCCCATACAAATCAAGGAGGTGGGATAAAAAAGATTATTGTGAAATTGGAAAAGTCAGAGAGCGATAGAGCATACAAAGCACAAAGAGAAGTTCACAGAGGTTGTAGAGGCCACTGAGCTCAATGGACAATCACCACCATGGCCCCACCCAAACAAGTTGAACCAAGCCAAACTTCCAGAAAATCTAGAGTGAGGACCAGAGCACAAATACAATCGCAAGAAAGCGAACAACAACCACCAGTAGTCGATAATGTAGACGAAATCCCATCACTAGATACAACACCAATTAACCCCACACCCATGATTGTGGAGGAAACCCAACAAACAACACCAACATGCATGAATGTGGATATGACAACAGAGGGATAGGGTTGATAGAACGAGGGCACAGACAACCAAGTGCAACCAAAAAACCCTGAAGAAGCCCCGAGAGTCAATGGGACAAATACAAATCAGGAAGTAGTGGCCTAGCCAGACAAATCACAGACAACCGTGTCGAAACATCCACAAGAGGGAGCAGTAGAATATGTCACTAGATGACCGAAACAATATGATGAATAAAGACCAATGGAGGTTGGGACCTCGAGTCATCCACCACCATGAAAGGACAAACACATAATACCTAGTTCACCACGAAAACAAGCCGCAACAACAATTGTTTTTCCGTGCATACCAGAAGGGGAACAGGTGAAAGCATATTTGTTAGGATATGTAGAAAAACTAAAATACTCAGACCATGATGTAACATACATAGAAACATTCCTGGATTTCATGAAGCAAGTATACCTACAGACTGTGGGTCTAGATCCCTTTGGGGCACCAGCTCATCAACCACTCTAGTGGACAGTAGGATTGGAAAAAACTTGGATCTTAGGTCTACTAGAACTACCACATTTTGGCAGAGGACAATATTTAAAAAGTTGCATCAAGAAATTGATGGCGGTCACACATGGTGGATATTTGTGGCTGGGAAATCTCATATCAATAGACGTAGAGCTCATCATGCACATCAAAGGGATGCCATCACAGGGCATGGATCCCGCACAATTCCTTGAGCACAAAATAAAGGAGAAAGCACTTGCCGAGAAGATGAAAAATAAATATGGCACTGAAATGGGGATGCGCAAAATCATTATCAAATGGATCAGTGACATCGTGAAAAAAATGGCCGAAAAATCAAGGCCTGCAATATACTAAAAAAATTCCGCAAGGAGGAAGTCCCGGTCGGGGTTGTCACAGTTGCAACACAGTGCATTGAGGGCACCACAGTTAGTTGGGACCCTTATCTTTTGAATTTGTTTCTAGATGAATGCAAGGATGCACAGGATCTGGGAGCAAAATTTCATTACTCATGGATGATCATGTTGATAGCCATTATGGGATGGAAGGAAACAGACTATGTACTTTTCACCACTAGACCCAAACTCAATCATGGAGCGATATATTTATCACTTGACACCGCTTTGGATTCCAGGAACAAAAATATGAATGATGCCATATTTGAAGGGTGTCTCTGCGATCTACAGGAGACCATCGCCAACCTATGGATAATAACACCGTAGGATGTTGCATACTATCATGGAATTGCTAACTTCAAGGCCACTCAACATGCAATGTGGATACAAGCATGGAAGGACCCCAAAAAACAATGGCTACAACTGCGATATTGCATCATAGAGGGGAACATAGAAATGGCCATCAAAGATTGGGAAGACGATTGGAGGATTCCAGTCCTCACTTGAGACATACCTGTAGGAGTAGAGGAGGAGGAGGCTAGGTAGGAACATACACATGTCGAGGAGGTGGGGCATGAATAGACACAACACCAAGAAGTCGCAGTGCCAAAGAAACCAAGGACGGGCCATACCAAGCCAAAGTAGACGAAAGAGGGGACATCTAAGGTAAGAACACAGAAGGGGAAGAAAAATAATAAATAGTCACCCAAAGTACAGTAGAAATAGGCCAAGGCAGTGTAGGGGACTACATGAAGTCCTAATCCACAAGAATTGGGCCCAACTAAGAGACCAACTATTTAGATAGGGGGTGCATGCAGGAATATGAAGGTGCATAAATCACCTCTAGAATACACGATCATGGAGGATGATGTAGAAATGATAGCCCAATTGGTTCAGGATCGTACATCTGAGTAATTTAAGAATGTTGCATGCCAAAGGGACAAAATGTAAGAAGAGTTGGCAGACATGATACATCTCCTCAAGCAGATTGGGGAAATGCAAGAAGCTGGCAACAACATAGAAACAGGGCCATCAACATCATGGACAGGAGGAGAACCTGAAGCAAGTGAGAGAGATATAGTCCACACAATACCGCGGTTGAGTGCAACATTTCACGTTACACCCAGCATGTTGCACATGGAAGATATCATGGGGCAGACACCCCTAAAGGACTTACCTCAATTACAATTGGTATTGCAGTGGATACCATCCAAGGCTCTACATAAACTACAAGTTAGTGTTACCCAGGAGGTATAGTCTCATGCATGCACAGACACAACCAAATTATAGCAGGTAAAGAATACAAAAGATGAGTTGGAATTGATATATGAGTAGGCTAAGTGTGAGAGAAAATAGGAGAGGGAACGCATGAACGGATTGGAACAAAAAGTGGTCGAAATTTGTGAGAAGATTCTAAATACCACGCAGAGGGCCAAACTCATGGAAACATAAACAATTGATCATATTGCACAGACAATCGATCAATATCAATAGGAGATCAAGAATATCCATGATTGTCTCACACCTACCACTCCACCGGAGGTAAGGGAGAAAAGGAAGCAAGAGGAAACATAACAAATATAGGAGATAGAACGACATGCCCACACAGTGACTGACCTATTTGACAATGCAACACAACTATGGAAAACGATAGAAGAGGATCAACAAGTCTAGTAGTGATACAAGGAAGAAGAAAGTATAAGCACAACTATCCAAGACTTCAAGCATAGACAGAAGATAATGTCCATCATGTAGCGCATCAAATGGGTGCAATATATGAAGAGACTACAGGAAGAACTCACCATTGCATAGACGCATAAAAAAGGAGTGCCAGAATCAAATGGAACCACTCCAAAAGAAAGTAGAAGAGGTCATTGCACAGGTAGAGGAAGTCAAGACATATAAGGCATAGACCCAGGCAGATTGTGCATGGTTGTTCAATGACGAGATTGCAATGCAGAAAGTAGATGCACTCAAGGAGAAGAGCTCAAACGCAAGCAATAGGGCTCAGAGAAAATTTCCAGGTGATCACCAGGGAGATCATCAAATCTCACAAAGGTTAGGTGGCTCAGAACGAGCCACATGTCAGTGTTGGGGGCCTGTTGGAAGCAGGACAAAGAGGAAAGAAAGGTTATTTCGGGAAAGAAGGCATGCACAAGGGAAGCGAGAGCTGGAAGGAAGAGAAACACGTGCGCATGCATGGAAGACCTAATGACATTAGGGTTAGGGTTTTTGCAATACATTGTAATGACTAGAGAGCAAGAAACATATAAATATAGATACTTAGGTCTCATAGAGGGAGACCATAGTCGGAAGGGATATAGAGAGTCTAGAGGAGGAGTCTTGTTTTGATAGCTAGTTGTAATATTTTTCTATACGATCTAATTTTGTAAGCTATTGAGATGGAGAGGAGTAAAGAGGGTGGATCTTGAGGGTTAGATCGCAGGTTGAGGAGCCTGGTGCGATATAGTCTGCCTCATAATAGATCTTTACTCGATTGAGAATATTTGTAAAGAGAACGATGTTTTAGTTTTTGAACTGCTATAATAAAAGAGCTTGAGAGACTGATCTTTATGGATGTAGCCCAGGGGGGTGAACCATGGTAAAACCTATGTTATGTGATTGAATGGATGTGTTTCTTTACTGTCTTTAGTAGTTGTTGATGTGATAAATGAATGAGTTGATTATATTCCATGCATAATCGTGAATGAGAATTTATTGAATTAATAAGTTAAAATAGAACTTTCAGTGCACACTTCTCAGATCACCACTCAATCTTAGATTGCAAACTCTTGAGTATTGCAGTCACCCATTAAGACTATCTTGGGTGAGAATGTGCAGTGCACTTTGTGTGATGTGTTTCCTTCTAGTTTACCAGGAGGGGCGATAGTTTTAGAGGTTTTTTTGGAATCCCCGTAGAAATGAACCCTGGGTCAAGCATATTGAAGATATAAAATCACATCTATAAATTATAATCAAAACACATGATTGCAAAAAACCCTTAATCGTACTTACTTGTCCCAGGGGTTGTTCTTCTTTTGCGTGATCCAACGATGGAGGAATCTCATATGCAGGTACTTCCTGAGTATGTTATGTAGTTGATGTCGATGCCATGTATGGATTCAAGAATTCTTGTCTGGCTTGCTTGAATATCTCCTTTTCATTCTACACATCAAACTTCTTCTTCGTTTCAACATTCTTCTTCACCCATTGGTGTTGTGCTGGATCTTGTCTTACTGCATCATTTCCTGTCTTAGCCCCTCCCCATGTAACTATGTTGATGTTTTTTCTGTCATCCCTTGATTCCATCAAAATCCACTAAACCTTTTGATTGTTCTGATTTCTCTTTTTCTGGATCTTCCCCAATAGTGTAGGACATTCTTCTGTGTCATGATGTGATGTGCGACAATACATACATGTTGTAGGTGGAAGTGGAAATTCTCTTGCATAGTGTCCTAGTTGTTGATATTTGTTGCATATGCCCGGTCCTCTGCCTCTTCCAAAGCCTCCTCCTTCTCTTCCTCCACCTCTGTAGCCATCTCGAAATCGTCGTGGTGCATTGTACTGGGGTACCTAGTTAAACTGCATGGGGTTATAGTGTGGTTGCATGGTATTGTACTGCGACTGCGTAGTGTTATATTGTTGTTGTGCAGTGTTATACGGGACTGGTACTTGGTTAAATTGTGGTGCAGCTTTCCTGGTCATCATTTCTTCCTGCACCCTATAAGCATATGATGTTCTTTCCCTCATCAGGTCCATGGTCCTGTAATCCTTGTTGTCATGTCCTACTAACTTGAAAAAGTTGCAATATGAAATCATAGGTATAGTCTCGTATTTCTGCATCATTGGGCAGTGATATGGATCATGCCCCTATTTCTTTTAGATATCACACCATAGTCCTCCTGTTGGAAATAGGTTTAGCATTCATGCTTCCATGTACTGCGCGAATGTTGGACATTCATTCTTATGGTGTCCTTATATCCTACATGTGGTACACCAAACAACTTCTCTTTTGTCCTTACCTTTTTTCTGGTTTAGATGGAATGTTAAGTTCTTCATATCCTCCTTCAACTCCTCTATGGCTGGATCCGTATTTTGATATTGGTTCTCTTCGAGTTGTAGGGATTCCTATAGAGCCTCTTCCTGGGTTTGAAACTTCTATTGTCGCAAAGGGTATTTCAAGTGTGGTAGTAGTGAATTGACAAACATATTCCTATGCTACATATATGTCATGACATACTTTAGCTTTCCCTTCAATTGTTTGAATCTTTGGTCAATCTCCCATTCATATTCTCCTGGTTTCTTCCTAATCTCTATCATCTTATTCATGTATTGATCCTATGAACTAGGTTTATGGAATTCATTTATCAATAGATTTTTGATATCTCCAATCGTTCTGGTTGTCCCTGTCGGACTTTTTGTAGCTAAAATCATGTACCAATCCAATGCACGATCTCTTAGTGTGATAACTAAATTCACAAGTTTAGTGTCCTAATATTTGATCTATTTTTCTTCCCACATATTTTCATAAATGAATAAGTGATTCTCAGGGTCCTTTGACGCCTCTCCTTTGAATTCTGGTAACCTGATGGTGGGATCATGTCCTGCCATCTTGAATGTTGAACTACTACCTCCACATAGTGTAGATACTTGACTAATGCTTCTTGAAATGGTTCCCCCATTTGTTGTTCCCTGTGTAGATTTACTTCTTGTTGTCTTCCTTCTCAAGAATTTTGGTTATCTAAATGGTGGTGTTCTTCTTGGTGTATTAGTCGCACATGGGTTTATGGGTTCCACACTGACACTAATATGGATAGGAGTGATGCCTTCTATTCCCGCTCTTGGACCTCTCTCCTTCCTCTCATATGTCCTGCATAGGATTTCCTCAATATGCTCCACAAATTGTAGATCCTCTACCTCTTCTTCACCATTTTCCAAGCCCTACTTCGCAACTATGACTCTCTTCTTGGTGTTCATATTATATTGGTAGGGTAATCCACTACATGTTCTTCCAACTATTGCCAATATATTCTTGATCTGGTCTTCATCCATCATAATTGGGTCCAAGGTCTCCTCCTTATTTCCTTTATCCATTTCTCCCTCCATTTCTCCTTCTCTTGTAAGTGCTTCCCCCCTTCCCCCATGCACACAAAGAATTTTATCTATCTGAGCTCATTGTAATTATACCTCTGTTATATAGTAATATCATAATAAAAGTACATAACGATCTGATATACCTACCTTGAGGTCCCTTCCATAACTCTTTCTCTACTGTAATGTAATACTTCGATTTATCTACTACAAATTCCATGATAAATCCTGCAACAATGTTGTCCAACCAGAAATCTACTGCATACATAAATTTATTATCAACTTGTTGTAACTGTGCGATCTCTACATGATTCCACTCTAGCTGTCAGATCCAATTTGTAAGATGGTTTTCTTTCAACCTTAATATCCACTACTGCAATACCTTTGTGAAATCATAGAAAAATACTTCATGCAAGTTGCTTAATACGTGCTTGTCCAGATATTTGCACGGTGTTAAATTTGGGTTTTTGTTATCTTTTTGTGCAAACTCTAGCTCCTTTGTTTTCAACCAGTTATCTATCTCTTCCTTCGTTGGATTCCATGGTCTCAACATCCCCTTTTAGATTCTCATTCTCTTAATGTCTTGTCATTCGATCTGGAATTCTTTTGATGCATCTTCCTCAAATCTCATTCACTCAATCCCCTCTTGTTCCAACCAACCGAAAACATAACCATTTGTTGGTTTTTACTCTTATACCTTATCAGTTATCTTACTGTCATAGATTGACCTAGGTTCATATTTAACAATCTCCGAATAAATCCCTCTAAAACTATCGACCCCTCTAGTAAACTAGAAGGAAACATAGCACATAGAGTGTACTACACAATATCACTCAAGATAGCTCTATGGGTGGAAGAATTACTTAGGTGTTTACAGCCTGGGAATGAATGGAGATCTGTGGTTGTACTTTTTCATATTTATTTATTTAGCCTAACATCTGATTATAGAAGTCATTCTATTCATGCATGTGAAATATTAGATCTAACTGGTTACTTCATTCATTTATCTAACATTCAACACTTAATAATAATAGCGACACATACATTCAATCACATAACACAGGTGTTACCATGGTTCACCCCCTCATGGGATATGTACACAAATATCTGGCTCTCGAGCTCTTTATTATGGTTCAGTAATATTTCACACCACGTGTGTTTACAATATTAGTTCTTACACTCTCAACAGGCTCCTCAGTCCATGCAAGGCTGACTAGATCGCACAAGGCTCCTCATCCTGCAATCTAACCCTCAGGATCAAGTTTCTCACTATTTCTCTAGCTCACCAACTTATGGAAGAGTACAATTCTTACAATTCTCTTCCTTTCATCCCTCCCTTTTTCTCTCATACTCCCTTCCTTCCACACCTCTCCTCTAAGTACTACTTATTTATATTCTTGGCTCATCATCCATTACAATACATTGCAAAAACCCTATCCCTAGCATCATTAGGTATTCCTTGCATGTGTGCCTCGCATGCTTCCCTCATACGTGATACTTTTCCTTCCAACTTTCCTTTCCTCCTTTCATGATTCTCTTCCCAAAAATAACCTTTTCCCTTGAATGGGTCTGCATCCAACAGGGGGCTATGATTCCACAAGAGAGGGGGCTTGAGGGGATAAGTGTTTATTTTATTTTTTAATTACCCATTTTTTTTAATGGGGAGGGGAATCAGTTATGTAAGATCTTTGGGGAAGGAAAAGAGGTTCTTGATCTCCATGGATTACAAAAACCCATCCCTGGTCTATGGAAAGGGTTCTCCTCTTGGCTAATTATCTCATTCGTTTTGGTCATTCACTCACTCTCTTTCCCGTCACGATTCTGGTGCGGTTGTTGGTCGTCTCACACGTTCATTCACCTGATTTTTTCACTGTTATCCCTCTCTTGTGGAGTTTGCAATCCATTCATTCCTTCACTCACTCATCTTTCTGTATTCGCATTTGGATTGGGAAAGGAAATCAAACCATTGAAGAACAACCATAGTTTTGCTGGTTATTGAGATGGTTGGTGTAATCCATCCGTGATTTGAGGCCTGCATGTCTGATATGCTTGGCCTATGTCCAACCTTGCTCACAACTGTGAGTCCTAAGAGTCCCAATATGGAGACTCTGGACCAGCTACATAAGATCCCTGGAAGGAGAATGACTGCTTGAGGGACTATGTGGAAGAGAAGGGTGGAGGTACATTCTCTTGGGTGGTGCAGGCTGGGTAGAAGAGAGCTATGTACTTCGATTGATGTGAGTTCTAGAGAAGCCTGTGAGAGCTTGAGTGTTGAATGGTTTGGGAAGCCAAGTAATACTCTGGAACCATCTATGTGGATTCATAGCCCTGGCTCGAGGGTGACATTGTTGTTGATACTTGGAACAACAATGTCTACAGTTAGGTGGAACGTCCTTGGTATGTAAACAGTCGATGTCTTCTTTTATAAAAGATAAGTGCTCTCGGTTATGGTATTAATTACTTGTGTATGAATTAGTTCCATTGTGTATTTATTTATCATTGAATTTGATATGTTTAGAGTATGCATGCTTGCTATTTATTATTGTGCATGTCGTATGGTTCAATATTTATATGCTTAAAATAAATCTTGATCAATGCATGTGAGTCTTTCATGAATTCCTTTCTAGGAAAAACAAGAGCAGGGATTGAATTAGTTCGAAGAAGGGACTTGTAGCTAACATGCCTGACCTGTGGTTGGATGGGTGCACTGCAATTTGGTATTAGAGCCTAGTTCCAACACTAAGCCTATATGGGTCGTGTAAACTGAGATGGAAGCAAAAGATTCACAGAGAAAATTAATTTGCAGACTGCCAGGAGGCGCTGAGAGCATACCTTAACTGTGTTTGAAAGCTTTGGAGGTGTAGTGGTTGGGGAAACCACGATGGACGCAAGATATATTCAGGAAGGATCTGAATCCTTCACAACTATCAAATCTGGGAAAAGAGTGCAGAGGTTAAAACCTCAAGTCCTTCGGACTTCACTACTTCGACAGTTTTAAGTCCATTGTCATAAAAGAACCCAGAAGCTCCAAAGTGTCGAAGTGAATCTACATCATAGATCATGGGGAGGAGTACTTGACCACTTGATTTGTCCAAGGATAGGTCTAGGCCGTTGGATCAAGAAAAGATCAGGAGGTGAAGAAAAGTGGAGAATATCATATTCGATTTGTCCGATCTGCATATGAGCAAGTGTGAGTCGTAGATCTCACAACAGTTCAGAGATTCGTCACTCCGAGAGAAGCGAGCCCTTAATCTTCCAGGAAGAAAGTCTCCCAAAGTCCTGAACTCAAGAATAAATATGGACCCTTCATATTCAGGGACACATGTCTGAAGAATAGCAAGGGTTCATAAATTCAGCATTCAACAGTCCGGGGTGGGGTGGTGTTCAGGAGTGAAAACATCTTAAGTCCCAAACTCTGGAGTGAATATAGACCATTCAATTAACAGGGGCACGTGTCTGCAGATCAATCATGAAGAGTTTTGGCAGTTCATAGATTCGGAATTCAGGAGAAACAAGAGGTAATGTTAATAAAATATCTGAATTCCTGGAGCCTTGAAGTTCCAGGAAGCAATCGTTCGACAGTTTGGAGTTCGAGAGAAAAATGGTGATAAGTCAAGAAATATATCGAAGCCTGGAGATACAAAGTGTCGAAGAATGATGTATGATGTGGCATGATGATGTCACCAAGGGTGACATGGACCTCCCTAGTCATGTCGCGTGTCAGTCAGAATGGTATGTTTGATGTCCATGTTGGACGAATAGCAGTATGACATGTGGGGGCCACATGTCAACATATTATATGATGATATCTAGACTACGTGGACCTGAGAAAGTTAATAGGTTTGGGAATTCATTGTTCGAAAGGATTGAAGGGTGGTGAAGTTGAAACCCTCGAAGCCCCAAAGAGTGGAGTAAATCTTCACCATCGATCAGGAGAGGACATGTGGAAGTAGATCCCGTAGTTTAGAGACTTGCCACTCTAGAGGATTCAAGGAATAAGCAGTTGGGGTCGAGGACTCCCGAAGGACGGACTTAATATCGACTATTGATTGGGAGATGACATGTGGAGAAAGGAGAGGATATTTGGTAATTTGGCACTCTGGGAGATCTGTGGAGAGGTGCTTTGGAAAGCCTCAAACCCCGGATCCCCAGAGCTCCTATTAACCATTAGATCTACAGATATACGGTGGAGGTTTGGTTTAGTATTCCACGTAATATTCAAGTTCCAAAAAATAATCAGATTTCAAATGTGTAATGGTGTATTTCATAAAATTATTGGTTTGCCAAAGGTAGGGTACACCACTACACTTTATGATCTCTGCAATGAATATGGATCGTCTAATCTATGATCAGATTTCAAAATTCAAAACAAAACTATATTGAATTTAAATTATGGGTACAAGTTCTGACGTTAACCCATGTGCATATACAATCTCCGCAATGGATTATGACCGTCGATCTTAGCTCGGATAAGCGCCTCCCGCTAAGTGCTTGGTCATGGCATTGGTCCTATGAGACTTTGGTAGGAGTAAAAAGTGAGTTAGTGGCCGAATTGTTGTTTTCAAAGGAAGAAAAACACTAATAAAGGATAATCCCATGGTTTCGAGCCATGGTCGCTTGGGAAAGTGGTTTGAAGCAAGCACCTGTGCAGGATTGATTTCTGTATCAACCCAAGGATGACATGGAAGTGTTATTTTTATACATGTAATCTTCATGAATTGAAAGGACTTGTAACATTGTTTGGAAAACTTCGTTAGTTATATGATTAACTCTGACAAAATGGTCACTTGCACATTTTGCAGAATTAAGGGGCTTAAACATATCAGCTCAAAATTCATATTGAAGAAATAGAAGAAGGTGAGGGAGTATCCAGCTATGATAAAGAGGCCAAAGGACAGAATACTAGAGTTGTCAATGCAAAAACAAAATCCAACAGACACAAGGTCCAAGGAGAGCAAGCAAATTTGATAGAAATTGTAAGAAGCATGGAACTAGAAGTGCATAGCTATAGGGAAGACAATGAGAGACTAATAAGAGATAAAAGTCAGATAAATGCTCATGTGTTGCAGAGCTTGAATCAGTTGTAAGGTGAAACAAAGAATGGCTCAAGACAAGAGGAAGAAGGTAGGTATCATGAAATAAAAGAGAATCGTGGAAAAGCTGGTTATTCCAGGAGTGCTAGAAGACCTCATAGACACCACTCATCTCCTTACTCAACAAAATTGTTTTATGCATCTGAATATTCCTTAAGCATTCCATAGGTGTCTCTTGTTAGGCACCAAAGAATGAGACATGAAGTAGAAAGTTTGCAAGGAGAGATAAGGAAGCTCAAGCCACCATCCTTTGATTGGGAAAGGGAAAGGGAAGATGATCCTGAAGCATGGTTTCTTGGACTCAGGAGATATTTCCAATTGCATAACTATTCTTCAAATCTAGAAGCCAAAATTGCCACCTACCACTGAAATGGGAAATTTTATATGTGGTGGGATCAAATGAAGCAAGTTGAGCATGTTAATGAGAATATGATTACTTAGAAGTAGTTCAAGAAGGTTTTTTAGAAGGAGTACCTCTCAGAGCATTTTTATGATAAGAAAATGCAGGAGTTATTTGAGCTCAGGCTGGGAACCATGAATATGGTAGAATATGAGAAGAAAGTATTGGGTTTTTTAAAGTATGTTGGGTTTATAAACGATGAAAAGGTAAAAATAAAAAGTTTTTTAAGTGGACTGCTAGCCTTTTTTAAAGAAAAGATTCGGTATGATGAGCCCAAGAATTTGACTAAGACCATCAAGAAGGCCAAGTACTTGTATGAGAAAGGCTAGGGCATAGAGTCCATGCATAAATATTGGAAGGATAAGAAGAAGGATATTTTTTATCAGAGGAATAAGTGATTCAAACCTCCTTTCAATAGAAATGAGCCTAATAAAAATCACCAAGATTAGTATGCCAAGAATGAATCCAAGAAAGAAGATTCCTTGGGAAAAAGGGGAAGACCACCAATCCAATGTTGGGGATGCAAGGATGATCACATGTACAATGATTGCCCACACAGAAAGGAAAGAGTGAATATTGTGCACAACATCCAAGAGGCTACAACAGTCGAAGACATGGGAAGGATTTATGAAGCCTTTGATGATCGATAAGAATAGTACTAGTCCAACATGATAGAGGTGGAAGGTAATATAATTAATCAGTCTATTGTTATTTTAATTGATTCATGAGAAAGTAATTGTTACATAAATCCTAAGATAGTGGACAGATTACATTTGGAGAAAATTGATCTTGGGAAATCAAGTTTGGTTCAACTAGCCACTGGAACCAAAAGGAGAATCCACGATATGGTCAGAGGTTGTTCCATAAGTATTAATTGTTTGGTATGTTTTATATTCTTTGCATGTGTATGTGTGTGGGCACATCAGATTCAACAATTGCATTTGTCGATCCCAACTTCCTACGCTCTTTTTTGTTGGTTGTGGAGCCTGATTATGTTCCTAATTCAAAGGTCCTTGCTTTTAGCCATGTTTATACCCCATGCAGACTTTACACCCCAGAAGTATGTACACTCTTCCACGTGGGGGAGTGCAGAGGGGGGTTACCCCCTCTGCGGGGTCCGGGGGGCTATCCCCCCGACTGGGGGGTTTGAGGGCAAGCGAGCCCCTGGCAGGGGTTCAGGGGTAGCATTCCTCAATGGGGGTTCGGGAGTGAATCCCCCAAAGGAAAAATTTCCTTGTAAATGTATATTGTAATTTTATTGTAAATCTAGACCATTCATTATAAGGTCGCAGATATAACGATAGAAATTATGTTAGGGTTTTTTTCCCTAGAAGGCAACCCTCTGTTATGAGGGAAATGTATTGCGGCTATGCATTATGGCGAGTATTGTATTCTGAGAGAGGAGACTGTGAGAGAAAGAAGAGGAAGTTACAACAGGTTTTTTTGTAGGTTGTATCCCTTCATTTGCTAGATAATAATAAAGGAAGGACCTGTCAATTTCTTCGGTGGACATAGCCCACACTGGGTGAACCACGTAAATATGTGTCTCTCTTGTACTGTGTATCTTTTGTGTTTTGTTTCCACATTTGTTTTATTTTATTACTCTGCGGTCCTATTTTTATAAAAATTGGTATTAGATTGAAAGGTAACTCACAGGAAAAGAGGGTTCCTGGTTCGAGTGGGAGCAATGTCGGAAGATGGAAAGTTTAGGGTCGAGAAATTTAACGGCCAAAACTACCAGTTATGGAAGATGTAGATGGAAGATATTTATATCAGAAGGATCTATTCCTACCATTGGGCGGAGTAGCAAAGAAGCCGATGGCCATGAAGGACGAAGAATGGGAGATTCTTGACAGAAAGGTTCTAGGAACAATACGGTTGAGCTTGGCAGCATCGGTGGCTTTCAATATTTTGAAAGAAAATACAATGAAGGATTTGATGGACGCGTTGGCTAAACTGTATGAAAAACCCTCGATGTTTAATAAGGTATTTCTAATGAAGAGATTATTTAAAATTAAGATGTCAGAAGGTGGGTGTGTTGGAGATCATTTAAATGAATTTAATATGGTTACTAATCAACTAAGTTCTTTAAAAGTGGACTTTGATGATGAGGTTAGGGCTCTTCTAATCTTGTGCTCATTGCCAGAAAGCTGGAATGGCTTGGTCATGGTTGTAAGTAACTCTGTCTCTGGTTCAAATACTTTAAAATTTGATGATGTTGTTGGTCTTATCCTTAGTGAGGAAATGCGATGGAAAAGAACAGGTGAGACATCAGGTAATGCATTGAACATGGATAATAAGAGAAGACAAAAGGATAAAGGAAAGGGCTCAGGGAACCGTGGGAATTCTAGGAAGGGCAGATCCAAATCTAGACTTGGAAAGATAGAGTGTTGGAATTGTGGGAAGATAGGACATCTGAAGAAAGATTTCAGAGTTCCAAAGAAATAAAGAGATGGACAACAGGAGAGAAATCATGAAGTAAATGTAACAGGTGATGTGTTACAAGATGCTTTTATTCTTTCTGTAGATAATATTTATGAGTCTTGGGTAGTAGATTCGGGGGCTTCATTTCATTCCACACCCCATAGGAAACATTTTCTAGATTATGTTCAAGGTGATTTTGGACAGGTTCATTTGGGTGATGATGCACCATGCAAAATTGTTGGAATGGGAAAGGTAAAAATAAAACAACGCAATGGAAACCAATGGTTGTTGAAAGAGGTAAGACATGTTCTAGATTTAAGGAAAAATCTAATTTCAACAGGGAAGTTGGCAAGTGAAGGTTGTGTATCCATATTTACAGATAAGACGTGGAATGCCATCAAAGGATCATTGGTGATAGCAAAATGAGAGAAGGTAGGTACATTGTATTTATGTACTGGTAATACTGACTCTTCTATCTCTTTAGCTTCTACACGAGTGGATACAACACTGTGGCATCATAGGTTGGGACAGATGAGTGAGAAGGGTATGCAGATACTTCAAAAAATAAATTTGTAGCTAGATCTTAAACAAATTGATTTGGACTTCTGTGAGCATTGTGTTTATGGAAGACAAAAGAGAGTCAGATTTCTCAGAGTCGGAAAAGAAAAGAAGAGTGAAGGGTTAGAGCTTGTGCATACAGATGTATGGGGACCAGCTCAGGTATCATATCTTGGTGGCTCTTGTTATTATGTTACTTTTATTAATGATGCAACTAGAAAAACTTGGGTTTATTTCATTCGACAAAAATATGATGTTTTTGATACTTTTAAGAAATGGAAAGATTTAGTTGAGAATGAGATAGGGAAAAGTTTGAAGTGTCTTTGATCAGATAATGGAGGTGAATATTGCAGAAAGGAGTTTGATGATTATTGTTCATACCATGGGATTCGTAGAGATAAGACAGTTCCAAGAACACCAGAAGAAAATGGTGTGTCAGAAAGGATGAACAGGACAATCATGGAGTGTGCAAGGAGTATGAGATTGCATGTTGGTTTGCCCTTATAGTTCTGGGTAGATGTTGTAGATATTGTTGTTTACTTAATAAACAGATGGTATAATTACAGAGGAGGAATGGACTGGAAAAAAGGTAAACTATTCTTTTTTGAAAACTTTCGGTTGTGAAGCATTTGTCCATATTGATAAAGAAAATAGAACAAAGCTTGAGTCTAAATCCAAGGAGTGTACCTTTATTGGATACAGTGTTAATGATTTTGGTTATCAATTATGAGATTATGAAAATAAAAAAATCATTAGGAATAGATATGTCATATTCAATGAGTAGGTCATGTACAAAGATTAGTTGCAGGGAAAGAAATGGGAAGAAGAAAAACAAGAATACACAGTGCTTGATGAGATCACTGAAAAAAAAATTCCAAAGGAACTTGAAAATCAAAATGTACAACAACAGGAGCAGAATGTACCTCAAACACTTGCAAGTGTTGTTAGAAGATATACCAGGTTAAGTATACCCCCTGAACGATACTCTCCTTCATTGTATTATTTATTGTTGACTGATTCTAGTGAACCAGAATGTTATGAAGAGGCAATGCAGGTAGACACCAAAAAGAAGTGGGACCAAGGCATGCAAGAGGAAATGGATTCCTTGGAAAATAAGCAGACTTGAGACTTGGTTCAGTTTCCTGCAGGAAAAAGAGCATTGTAGAATAAATGGGTTTACAAGTTGAAGGAAGAAGATGGAGGAGAAAAGTGGTACAAGGCCAGACTTGTTGTAAAGGGGTTTGCACAAAAGAAAGGTATAGATTTTGATGAAATATTTTCTCCTGTTGTTAAAATGACTTCAATTAGGACTATTTTAAGTCTTGTGGCAGTAGAAGATTTGCATCTTGAACAGTTAGATGTAAAAACATATTTTCTCCATGGGGATTTGGAGGAAGAGATTTATATGCAGCAACCACAGGGGTATTAGGTCAAAGAGAAGGAGAATTTGGTATGCATATTGAAGAAGATCTTGTATGGCCTAAAGCAAGCTCCAAGGTAGTGGTATTTGAAGTTTGACAGGTTTATGACAGAACAAGGTTATAGTAGATGTCATTCTGATCATTGTGTTTATTTTAAAAGGCTAGAAAATGGAATTTATATTATCTTGCTATTGTATGTAGATGACATGCTTGTTGCAGGGTCT
>JASDQU010100518.1:854372-872634 GCA_032191745.1 Picea mariana
ACACCCCATGAGTATGTACACTCTTCCACACGGGGGAGTGCAGAGTGTGGTACCCCTTCTACGGGGTCTGGGGGGCTATCCCCCCAGCTGGGGGGTTCAGGGGTGAAGCCCCTAAAGGGAAAATTGCCTTGTAAATGTATATTGTAATTTTATTGTAAATCTGGACTGTTCATTATAAGGTCGCAGATCTAACAGTAGAAATTATGTTAGGGTTTTTTTCCCTAGAAGGCAACCCTCTGTTATGAGGGAAATGTATTAAGGCTATGCATTATGGCGAGTATTGTATTCTGAGAGAGGAGAGTGTGAGATAAATAAGAGGAAGTTACAACGAGTTTTGTTGTAGGTTGTATCCCTTCATTTTTTGGATAATAATAAAGGAAGGACCTAACAATTTCTCTGGTGGACGTAGCCCACACTGGGTGAACCACATAAATCTGTGTCTCTCTTGTATTATGTATCTTTTGTGTTTTGTTTTCGCATTTTTTTTATTTTATTGCTCCGTGGTCCTGTTTTTCTAACATTTTTGTTGTGTGCGCTGGGTGCTTTCCTGGGGTCCCCCAGAGGGGGCTAATTCCCCCCCAATTTATGTGCAACGTTTGGCTCTGGGTGGTAGCTCGGAGTTGATGGGGTTTGGGGCAGTGCCCCGAAATGTTTTTGGGGCGATTTTTGCTATTTTAGTGGATTTTGCTATTTTTAGCAGTTTTCTAAATTAATCCCCGATTAAGGGATTAGGGTTTTGGTAGCTACGAAATACCTAAAATATTGTATATATATTGTATGGTGAATGGTGAAATTAATACAATGAAGAGTTGAAAGGTGAGGCACCAAGGAAGGATGGTTTTCTTTTGGTTAAGGGTTTCCAACATAAATCTCTATGTATTATGTGTATGAGCCATTGATTAATTTTTTTTTTGCTTAAGAATCTATATGCATTGCTTTACTTCACATGTTTAAAACTTGCATGTGATATCAAAGCTCGTTTTTGGCTTCAAAGGGACACCTTTGTTGCTGCGGGTTTGGTTCGATCTTGATAGATGAAGTTTATCTTGGGTATGTGATAAATCTAGGTTTAGTGGGATATTTTGTAGTGGTGATTCAAGTGTAGAAAGAGGAATGGCGAGCTCTTCTAGAATCGAGAGAGAGAATTTCAACGGTAAAAAAATTGAGCTATAGAAGCTCAATATGGAGGACCTTCTTGTAGACAAAGAACAATGGATTGTTGTGGATATTGATACACAACCTAATGGTACACAGTCTACTGGCACAAAGTCTACTGGTACACAACCTACTAGTACACAAATTACTAGTACACTACTGGTATGTCAAAGGAATATTGGGGGAAGTTGGACAAAAAAGAAAGGAGTACTATTCGACTTTGCCTGGCAGGTTCGAAGTTGTTGAATTTCTCGAGAGAATCTATAGCCAAGGAAATATGGGATATGTTATGGAATTTTTGTCAATCAAAGTCCCTCGTAAACAAGTTGTTTCTTCGAAATAATTTGTATCATCTTAGGATGGAAGATGGAGATTTTGTGACAGAACATATAAATTCCTTTAATACTCTGGTAAGTCAACTGGTATTTGTTAATATTACAATTGCAGAAGAAGATAAGTGTATTACTTTGTTATGCTCTTTTCCTGACTCTTGGAATAATCTGGTTGTATCAATTGTTAGTACCACTCAATATACATTGAAGTATGAGGATGTAGTTGCATACTTGTTATTTGAAGAGATGAGGTGGAAAAGCATGGATAGTCATAGTACAGATTCTTTATTTGTAAGAGGTTGTACCCAAGACAGGAATCTTGGTAAGTCTTCGGGGGGGGGAGATCTAAATCTATAGGTAGATCTAAGTCTCCAGGAAAATATTTGAGGAAATGTTGGAAGTGTGGTAAAAAATGGCATTATAAGAAAGATTGCAAGTCTAAGAAGGTTGATAAACCAAAGGTATCTGATAATACCTCTTCCACAGAGGCGAAAACATCCACTAAAGAAGGAGGCGATGTTTATCTGGAATCTACAAGTATGCATGCAGATCGTGGTGTATGGTTAAATTACTCAGGTGTGTCATATCATATGACTCATCACATGAATTAGTTGTGTGAATATGAAAAATATGATGGTGATGTATTCCTAGGAGATAAATCGACAACCAAAATCATGGGACATGGAAGGGTTAAGTTGTTGCTAAAAAATGGAAGGATTAGAACTCTCCCTGGAGTTCTTCACATTACAAAACTATCCAGGAGCCTAATATCTATAACCAAGTTGGATGATGCAGGAGTGGATATTGTATTGGGAAAGTGAACTTGCAAGATGGTACGAGGAGAAATGGTATTGATGAGGGGAGTTGGGTGTGGAACTCTATACAAGTTGTTGGGAAGAACTTATACTAATGGTGTAACAGTTATTTTTTCCATGAGTAGAGAAATAAATAAGACAAGACCAATAATATCCCTGGAAACAAGACCATGCGGTGGCATCAAAGACTGGGGAATATTGGAGAAAAGGGCCTTCGAACACTACACGGTAAAGGTATGGTTGAAGGTATGTCTAATTTCACTCTGGATTTTTATTTCTATGAACATTGCATATATGGTAAACAAAATCGAGTAAGATTCCCATCTAGTGCTAAAATAGCAAAGGGGATCTTAGAGTTGATACACAATGATGTGTTTGGACCTGTGCCTATTCCATCACTAGTAAATCTATGTATTATGTTTCATTCATAGATGATTTCTCAAGGAACACATGGATTTATTTTCTTAGAAAGAAATATGAGGTATTTTATAAATTTAAAGATTTTAAGGCTCTAGTAGAAAATCAGAGAGAGAAGAAAATAAAGGTATTGAGGACAGATAATGGTGGAGAATTTTGCAGAAATGAATTCGAAGAATTCTGTAAGAAATGTGGTATAGAAAGGAAAAAGACTACTCCATACACACCTCAATAGAATGGAGTTGCAGAAAGGATGAACATGACATTGATGGAAAAATCAAGGAGCATGCTTAGTGGTGCTGAGTTAGGACAGGAATTCTGGGCAGAGGTAGTGGGTACATCATGTTACCTGGTCAATCGATCACCCTCATTAGTGCCTGATGATAAAACTCCACATGAGGTATGGATTGGTAAGAAACCCTCTCTTGAACATCTCAGAGTGTTTGGTTGTGATTCTTATGTACATGTTCCAAAGGAAAATAGGAGTAAGATGGATAATAAAGTTGAAAAGTGAATCTTTATGGGTTATAAAGATGGCGTGAAAGGTTATAATATTTGGAACCAGGAAACTAAGAAGACTATTTACAATCAGGATGTTTTTACAGAGGTAAAATATGTTTCCAAATAGGAATTCCTACCAAGGTAAGAAGAACCTGAGAAAATAGAGTTTGAGTTGGATGATGCAAAATCTGAATCTTCTGGAGAAGATGAAGCAGAAGAAGAAGAACCTCATACCTCGGTATCGAGGAGATTAGTGAGGGAAAGAAGGAAACCAGAAAGGTACAATCCACCTGATTTTCGTTCTAATTTTTCTTTATCTATTACTGATGATGATCCTAGAACTGTCAAGGAAGCAATGAATTCAAAGGATAGTAAAATATGGAAGAAGGCCATGGTTGAATAAATGGATACCTTGGATAAGAATGAGGCATGGGATATAGTTGAGTTTCCAGCTGGAAGAAAATATGTTCGTAGAAAATGGTTTTTTAAGAAGAAGTTTAATGCAGAAGGAAAAGTGGAGAAATAAAAATCTCAGTTAGTAGAAAAAGGCTATTCCCAGGTAGAGGGAATTGACTTTGGTGGGATTTTTTCTCCTGTTTCCAAGTTAAATTCTATTAGATTTATTTTATCTATTGTTATTTCTTTTGATATTGAAGTCGAGCAGATGGATGTGAAGACAACATTCCTACATGGGGATCTGGAAGAAAAAATATACATGAAGTAGCTATAAGGATTTATAGTGAAGGGAAAGAAAGAGTTGATCTGTGAGCTAAAGAATTCACTATATGGTCTGAAGAAATCACCTAGGATGTGGTACCAAAAGTTTGACACATACATCCTTGGATTGGGATTTGTGAGAAGCAGGGTTGATCATTGTGTATATTCCAAGCAGGTTGGTAATCACTTCATTTATGTAGTATTGTATGTTGATGACATGTTGCTGGTAGAAAATAACATGGATTTTATCAAGGAGGTGAAATCAAAACTATCCTCCAAATTTGACATGAAGGATATCGATGCTACTAACTTCATTATGGGAATGGAGATTAAAAGAGGCCGTGCAAACAAGAAACTCTGGTTGAGTCAAAGAAAATATGTTGAGATGATATTGCAGAGGTTTAATATGTATGGAAGTAAGCTGGTCAAGGTTCTTATTCCTATAGGTGTAAAGTTATTTTCACATCATTGTCCCAAGAGATAGGAAGAAAAAGAGGACATGTCCCATGTTTTGTATGCTAGTGCAGTTGGCAGTTTCATGTATGCAATGATCTATACTAGACCAGACATTGAATATGCAGTGGGAGTTTTGAGTAGGTATATGTCAAAACCAGGAAAGGAGCATTGGACAACAGTAAAGAGGGTCCTCAAGTATTTGCGTGGCACTACCAATTATGGATTGTGCTACCAAGGAAGATCAGGATTGGATAGAGTGGTGGAGATACATGGGCTTGTTGATGCATATTGGGCTGGAGATCTAGATCACAAAAGATCCAAAAGTGGGTATGTGTTTAACCTATTTGGAGGAGAAATTAGTTGGATGAGTAAAAGATAGGTTGTAGTGGTACTCTCAACTACAGAAGTTGAATACATGGCAACCACTCATGCAAGAAAGAAAGTAGTATGGTTACAAAGATTGTGTTTAGGTATTGAGTTGGTACAAAAAGTAGTGATATTAGAGTGTGACAGTCAGAGTGCAATCTTCCTGGAAAAGAACCCTGCTTATCATTCAAAGACAAAGCATATTGATGTTCAATATCACTTTTTGAGAGACATGGTTGAAGAAAATAAGGTGTTGCTGGAAAAGGTTGACACTTTGAAGAATGTTGCAGATTCATTGGCAAAGTCTGTGAGAACAGAGAAGTTCTCCTAGTGTAGAGTAACAATGGGCATTGTTGCCCCAGATTGTTGTCTATGTAATCTTGTGAACCCCTGTATGCAAAGAAAACAACAAGTGGGAGAATTTTGGGTATGTGTTATATTATTTTCATGTGTGTGTGTGGGTGCATCAGATCCAACAATTGTGTCTGACGATCCCAAATTTTTTTTTAACGTTTTTTTCTATTTTTAGCGGTTTTCTAAATTAATCCTAGATTAAGGGATTAGGGTTTTGGTAGCTACATAATACCTACAATATTGTATATATTATATGGTGAATGGTGAAATTATTACAATAAAGAGTTGAAAGGTGTGACACCAAGGAAGGATGGTTTTCTCTCGGTTAAGGGTTTCTAGCGTAAATCTTTGTGTACTATGTGTATGAGCCATTGATTAATTTATGTTTTGCTTAAGAATATGTATGCATTTATTTACTTCATAGGTTTAAAAATTACATAAATGGTGTGAATACCAGTGCTGATCTAAATATCATACCATTAGGGTCTTATGATATTCTAATTGGAATGGATTGGTTGGACAAGCATCATGATGTCCTAGACTATCATAGAAAGACATTTACATGTCTTGATGGAGATGGAAAACAAAGCACTGTGAAAGGTGTACCAAGACGCATATCTATAAGGGATATTTTAGCCTTACAGCTGAAGAGATGTTTCAGAAAAGGGAGTCAATTGTATGCAACCCATATGGAGGAGACGGAAAAGACAAAGGGGCCAAGCCTTGAATATTTCTCAGTACTACAAGAACTTGAATATGTATTCCAAGAAATAACAGGGTTGTCGCGGAAAATGGAAATATATTTCTCTATTGATTTAGTGCTAGGAGTTGCCTCGGTGTCAAAAACACCTTAAAGAATGAGCAAACTAGAGTTAAAAGAATTACAAATGCAGTTGGAGGAATTGTTGAAGAAAGGGTACATACGCCCAAGTGTTTCACCTTGGGGAGCACCAATACTCTTTTTCAAAAAGAAAGATGGAATCTTGAGGCTGTGTATTGACTTTTGACGACTGAATAAGTCTACTATAAAGAACAAGTATCATTTTTCCAAAATTGATGACCTCTTTGATTAGCGAAGAGGAGCAAAGATATTTTCAAAGATATACTTGAGATTGGGATACCATCAGATAAGAATCAAAGAAGAAGATATCCATAAGAAAAATTTTAGAACCTGGTATGGACATTATGAACTTGTAGTGGTGCCATTTGGAGTGTCCAATGCACCAACTATATTTATGTTCTTAATGAATGGCATATTTAGAAATTACTTGGATAAGTTTGTCATCGTATTCCTGGATGAAATACTTGTCTACTTTAAGTCTAAAGAGAAGCATGAACATAACCTAAGATTGGTATTGCATGTGGAATTTTGTATTAAAGGAAATGCATAATGTTCCATATGCTGGATATCCCGGTTACCAGAAAAAAAATTAAAGCAGTAAGAAGCCAATTCTTTTGGTTGGGGATGAAACGTGTTGTTGCTGATTATATCGCCAGATGTATGGAATGTCAAAGAGTAAAGGATTAACATAGACACCCAATAGGTTTTCTACAACCATTACCAATTCCACAGAAGAAATGAGAAGTGATAGCCATTGATTTTATGAAAAAGTTTCCAAGGACAACAAAGCAACATGATTCAATCATGGTAGTGGTTGATAAATTGACCAAGTTTGCTCATTTTGTTCCTGTTAAAACAACTCATACAACAACGAATATTGCAGAAATTTACATGAGGGAAATTGCTAGGTTGCATGGGATACCTAGGACAATTGTCTTAGACAGAGACACTGAGTTTACTTCAAATTTCTGGAAGAGATTATTTAAAGGATTTGGTACAAATATGAACTTTAGCACATCATACCATCTGCAGTTAGATGGGAAGACAAAGAGGGTCAACTAAGTAATTGAAGACATGTTAAGAATGTATGTGATGGATAATCCATCTAAGTGGTAAGATTACTTGCACTTGTTTGAATTTGCCTATAATAATGGGTATCAAGCTTCATTGAATATGAGCCCATTTGAAGCCTTGCATGGTAGAAAATTTAGTATTCCAGTAAGCTGGGACAACCCAGTAGATAGAGTGGTACTTGGGCCAGAGTTACTCAAGGAGATGGAAGACCAAATGGTTAAGATTAAGTAAAATTTAAAGGAAACTCAAGATAGACAGAAGGTTTATGCCAACAAGAATAGGACATCAAGAGAATTTAATGTAGGGGAGCATGTTCTTTTGAAATTAAAGCCCAATAAGAGCTCTTTGAAGTTGGGTAGCTGTACAAAGCTAATAGCCAGATTCTATGGTCCATTTGAGATATTGGTTAGAATAGGGAGAGTTGCATACATGCTAGCATTGCCTTCTTCCATGAATGTGCATAATGTATTTCATATCTCTTTGCTAAATAAATATATACATGATCCTAACCATGTGATTGATTGACATTTGATTCAGGTAGAGACAGAGGGAGACTTTCAGGTCCAACGAATGCGAATATTGGACATAAAAGTCAAAATGCTTCGGAATCGAGTTATAGAGATGGTAAAAGTTAAGTGGACTTTCTATGGTCCTAAAGATGCTACCTGGGAGCATGAAGATTCCATGCGGGAAGAGTACCCTCATCTTTTGAATAAATTTTGGAATTTTGATTCCTGTTTTGTATATGCACCGAGGATAGTGCCAAAATAAAGGGGAGGGAATGTAACACCCTGGGTTTTGAGCCCCCATATTAAATAATGTATTGTTACATTGCTGAGAGGCTAGAGTGCCCAAACAATTATTAAAAGGCTAGTGTTCCTAAGAAATGTAATGTGTGATCATTATTAATATTAAACACATCATTGGCTGCTATACATACAAGGACTAGAGTTATAGGGGGATATGACTCCACAAGAGAGGGGGATTGAGGGGATACGTGTTTATTTCATTTTTTAACTACCCATTTTTTTTAATAGACGGAGCTTAATTAGTTATGTAATCTCCTG
Organism: Picea mariana; assembly: GCA_032191745.1. Taxonomy (NCBI): domain Eukaryota; kingdom Viridiplantae; phylum Streptophyta; class Pinopsida; order Pinales; family Pinaceae; genus Picea; species Picea mariana. Next base: position 862,468 of record JASDQU010100518.1, read on the forward strand.
GGGAAAGTCCAAGAGGTTCTTGATCCCCACGAATTACAAAAACTTGTCCCCGGTCTGTGGAAGGGGTTCTCCTGTTTACTAATTCTCTCATTTGTTTTGTTCATTCAATCACTCTCTTTCCCATCCCCATTTTGGTGTGGTTGTTGGTCACCTCACACATTCATTCACCTGATTTGTTCATTGTTCATCCTCTCTCATGGATTATGCACTCCATTCACTCCTTCACTCGCTTATCTTTCTGGATTCATGTTTGGCTTGGGAAAGGAAATCATGCCATTGAAGAACCACCACAATTTTGTTGGCTGTAGATATTGCTGGTGTAATCCAACCATGATTTTAGACCTTCATATATGAGATTCTTGGCTTGTGTCCAGCCTTTCTCTCAGCTCTGAGTCTTGAGAGTCCCAACATGGAGACTCTAGACCAGTTGCACTTGAGCCCTGGAAAGAGAATGAATGCCTGAGGGACTACATGGCAGAGAAGGATGGTGGTCCATATTCTTGGGTGGTGTAAGTTGGGTAGAAGAGAGATGGGCACTTGAATTGCTGTGATTGTTGGAGAATCCTCTAAGACCTTAAGTGCTGACTAGTTTGGGAAGCCAAGTAACACTCTAGAACAATCCTTGTGGATTCATAGCCCTGGATCGAGGTGAAATTATTGTTGAGACTTGTGACAACAATGTCTACGGTTGGGTGGAATTTCCTCAGTCTGCAATGAATTGGTGTCTTATTTTATAAAATATAAGTTCTCTCTATTATGGTATTAATTACCTATGTATGAATTATTTTCAATGTGTATTTGTTTATCGTTGAATTCAATACGTTTAGAGTATGCATGATTTATTTTTATTATTGTGCATGTTGTATGCTTCATTGTTTATATGCTTAGAATAAATCTTGATCAATGCATGTGAGTCTTTCATGCATTCCTTGCTAGGAAAAACAAGAGCAGGGACTGAATTATTCCAAAGAAGGGACTTGTAGCTAACATTCACGGCCTGTGGATAGATGGGTGTGTTACACAGGGTTCAAGTTACTCCTGGTAAAACTCATACCCTAACTCTACCGTCATTTTTTTTATATAAAATTTTTGGTTCCCTTCTATGATGGTTGTGCATCAATGTAGATGTACTCAGCCAAACTAGTAGGGTTTATCCCGAATCAACCATCTGAATATCCTTGTAAGTATTATTTACTTTAACTGTTTTTCTTTCTAATTGTGTTGAATTTCCTTACCCAAGTTCCATACTAAACTCTACGTTTGAAAGCGTTGTTGCCAGGTGTTGGCTATGGCTTCTCTCTTAGGGCATTCATCCTTCGATAGGTAATTTAGTTTCTATAATAGACCCTAGCAAGGGATGAGGGATGGATACCATTGTTTCTGTTCAAAATAGTTGGGTGGTTAACCTATCATAGTTCTGTCGACCCCAGTTTGGTCTATTTAAACAATAAAAAATCTAATTTGTCCTTTTCTCTGTATTCCGCTTGCAAAGGTCCTACGAAAGTTTAGTCGCATGTGAGGTTTTTGTTATTTTTGTTGAAATATAAACTATGAATGGGATATTTCCCCGTGTATATTCAAAGGGTTTTCACCCCTTTTTATTAATAAAGTCAAGTCAAAACAATTGTAGTTGTGTTAAATATTTATTAATGGAATTTCCTTTTTTTTTTCATTTTATGGTTGTGAATGGTTCTGAGCCTTACTTTCCATTCCCACATGATTTTTTTCTTAGTTTCCTTCTTGTTTTAAAATGGTTAAATAACCTATCAGACTGGTTTCCTTATAAAACTTGTTGTTACGTATTTAACTTGTTACTATCTCGTTGTACTATTTGATACCCTTAACCTTCTATATATATTCCTGATTTTCTCCACATGAATAGAATTATCATTTATAATCTACCATGTTGGTTGTATTTCAATTTATATTGTATTCCTCTATACTACAACTCTACTAATTCTATAATCATGCTTCCTGCATTTAAATCTGGTTATGGATATAATCATTGCATTCTAATATTTATCATGAAAATCGTATAATGGAATGTAACAAGAGAGAACCTCTAATCTCTAGAATATCCAAAATTTGCATTTGAACATTATTTTAACTAGAATAGAATATCCATAGATTACGAATTGAACAATAATTTAATCCAGAATATAATTGAAGAAAAACCTGTAACTAATATTTCTTTAGGGAAAACAAACCTCAAGTGGGGAACTCCTCCCAACCTTAGATAATAGTTGCCACTTATTCCCATTCTTTCACCCCCAAGCTAAGTCCAGATTCAATAATGTAACCAAGTGACTTGTTGCAGTTCATAGGGCTACAAGCATTACGTGAGGATTTCTGTGTCATGGAAATTTTTCTCAGATTTCTCATTTGCTTCAGAATGGCGTCCCATACTCTTTGTTCTCTTTTCTTTTATAAGATTTTCCTAGATATTTGACACATGTACGAGCCTCCTGCTCATTGAACACTTGCCAATTTTATTTTTACACATGTTCCTAAAATCCTAAGATTTTGTCTCACTTTAGTTGAGTTAACTCAACAAATATTCACCACTTGTCCCCTTTCTGCTGTCACTTGGTGGTTTGTATTTTGGATTAATGGATTATCTTTTCTAACAGTCTTATTGGCATAATGGCAGACCCAGGGTTTAGCTCCAATAGTGCACCAAAAAGCCCTAACTACTGGCTCTTTCGGCAACACCTGCGAAGCAGATGAAGTCTCACCCGAAGTAGCAATAGGGCGTTGCAGGACACAAGTGTCTAAAACCAGAGGGAGTGAAAGTGGAATCAAGGAAACCACATACGAATATCAGATTATTCTTTTCAAGCATAAACCTACTTCGCATAGTTATATATCATATCTAACATACTAATGCATCATCAAAGTAACAGAAGTAAAGAACACAACACCAATCACTCACGACACAATATATACGTGGTTCACCCTCTCCCTAGAACTACGTCCACAAAACTGTGCTTTATAATATATTAGGTGAACTATTACAGTTCTATATATGCTCTTAGCTTGCATATCTTCTCTCCTTCTCTCTTCTCTCTATCTCCCTTCCCTGTGCACCCAACTGCAGGGTTGATCTTCGCACCCAGCTGCAAATCTTACAATACTGAATGCTTTGACAACATAATACTACAATACTTCTCTCTCTACATTAATAAAAACCAACTGAGGACCAACCCATCAAATGTCCTATTGACCTTTATTTATACATTACAATAGCTCACCGATAGCCTTAGGTCAAAGCCTAGGTGTCAAAACTCTAGATACCAAAAGCTAGGTGTCTAAAACCCTAGGTAAACTTGATCCATGTTTTTAAGGTTTTGTCGGCCTGTCTTTCCTTCCTTCCCACGAGGTTATCCAAAGCATCTATCAGTGGATTTTTATCCTTGCGGAGTTGTCCATGATCCACCTTCCTTATTGATCTGTCTTCCTTGATCTCCTCATCCAATGACTTGCTCTCTCGAATTTTGATCCATATTTTCTACTTCTTTAACCAGTTCGACCTAATCTCAGTCAACCTTCCTTTCATGCAGTTTTTGTTTCGCCTTTTCTTCTGTAATATTTTCTTTATTCCATAACCAAGGGACAACAGGCCCCCAACACTCACCTGTGAATCATCCTGAGGCACTCTGATCTGAATCTTCTGTTGTACCTCGACTTCAGACTACGCAGCGTAGCCTGGGCTTTCTGCTCTATTCCTCCACCCTGTGTGCAGACTATATTTCGTGTGTATGGTACTCAATATCAACTGCACCTGGTACCTAGACCCTTCTCCTTCTATTTTTATCAAGAGCTGTGAGTCAACTGGTTGTCATAGTACAATTTCAACCAGCTCCCATTCACCAATCCTTCCTTCCACTCCCCATTCAAAGTCTTCAGCTGCACAAATCCTCCTTCTGTAACATAGACAACCTCATATGGCCCCAGCTAATGTGTTGTGAACTTCCCTGGATGCTTCATGAACTTGATATCGTATACCAATACCAGATCTCCTTGCTTAAATGCTTTCTTCTTGATATGCCTGTCATGGTAGGACTTTTCTCATTCCTTCTGAACCTGTTGATGAAATCCTACAATAAATCTGTCTTCTTCTAGTTTGACCAATTGTGCAAGCCTCTCTGGAACAACGCCAATGTCATCCATATCTGTAAAGGATGTAATTCTCAAGATAGGAACTAAATATTCCATGGGTACAACTGCTTCTATGCCATAGACCAACTTAAAGGGAGTCTGCATTGTCAATTTCTTACAAGTGGTTCTATAGCCCCATAAAACTGTTGGTACTCTCAAATCCCAGTCATCTCTGTTTACACTACAAATCTTCATCAGTGTTGTCTCCAAGATATTGTTGAAGGGTTCAACCATACCATTTGCCCGCGAGTGAATGGTACGGTGTGCTCTTATGATGGTGAACTTCAAATTCCTAAGTCAGGGCTTCAATAGTCTTATTAATAAAATGTGTACCTTGATCACTCTTAAGGATCTTTGGGAATCCAAACCGTTCTATGATATCATCAAATATGAAACGAGCAACTGTAGTTGCACTACATTCCTTAAATTCTCTTGCTTCTACCCATCTTGTCAAATACCCTATCGTAGTGATGATGTATCTGGCTCCTGTGTGCTTCCCTGGTGGGTTTATAGGTCCCACGAAGTCAATGGCCCATTTCTCAAATTCTTGTAAGGTAAGCTGGGGTGCTAACGACATTTCATCTCTTCTGGAAGGTTTCCCAAATCTTTGGCATACATCACAGGCTTTGTAGTATTCTTTAGCATCTCTGTGTAAAGTGGGCCACCAGAGGCCAACTCTAAGAACCTTCTTCGCTATTTATTTTCCTGCATAGTTTCCTCTTAACAAGTAGTGACGAAACTTCTATAGCGCTTACACCATGCTAAACCTTCTCTCCCAGTGGTGGTGTAATTTATCTAAGTTTTTGAGAGCTTCCTTCTAGAAAAGGATAACAGGTGGTCAATATCTCCTGCTCCTGGTTGTGCTAACACTACTCCTAGTGCAATAGATGATGCATTGACATGCACATGAAATTCCTTCCTCCAATATGGGAAAACCAGAATAGGTGGAGTAACCATGTTCTATTTCAGTGTGTCAAAGCTCTCCTGACATTCTTCTGTCCATTGAAACTGACAATATTTCTTTAGAAACTTCTGCATAGGTTCTATAATATGTGCATATCCCTTAATGAACTTCATGTAGTATCTAGTATGTCCTAGTGCAATGCACAGTTAATTGAATGAAGTAGGAGGGGGTGAATCGACAATAATGGCAATCTTAGATGGATCTACCAGCAATCCATGATTACACATGATATGGCCCAACAACACTCCAAAGGGAGAAAAGAAGATGCACTTCTTCAGATTCAGGGAAATCTGACATTGCCTGCACTTATCCAACATTAGTCTTAAACATTCAATATGGTTTTTCAATAAGCTAAAAATAGTCCAATCATCAAAATATGCTTCCAGAAATTTATGTAAAAACTCCTTGAATGCTTCAACCACCACCCTAGAAAAGATGGCTGGTGCATTCTTCAATCTAAAAGGCATCACTGTGTATTGGTAGGATCCCCATTCTATTGCAAATGTGGTCTTATGGAGATCTTCCTTGGCAATCCTTAACTGATGGTATCCGGAAAATCCATCGGTGAAGGAGTAGACTTCTTGTCTGCCCATGTTATCTAAAACTTCGTCCGTAAACGATGTAGGGAATGGATCATGTAGATATGCATCATTCATCTTCCTGAGATCTACATAGATTCTGATCTCTCCTGTTTTCGTATCCAGAACCACCATAGGGCTAATCCACTCTGATTATTCAACAGGTTCTATGATTTTTTCTTCCAACATTCTGTCTAATTCAATCTTCACTTTCTCCTTATATTTAGAGTTCAATATGCAGGGTCTTTTTTTAACTGGCCTTGCATCTGGTTTCAAGGTGATATTCATATCTCCCATGGGCCCTTTAATGCCTTTCATATCAGTGAACTTGGTTGGAAACAAGTCCTGGTATTCATGCAGTAACTCTGTGATCTTATCAATAGTGGCATCATCCCAGTAATGTCCAACATTAGCAAGCTTAGGTGTTTTCTCTGTTCCAATATTAACTTTATTGATTTTGATTGGTTGTCCAATAAAAGGTATTTTGACTCATGGTCCTTCTATGTCTCTTTGTCCTTTTGTTTCCGCGATGTTCACATTCCTAGGATCATCGTCTTCATCAACGTTGATATTGTAACATCCTTGCAATTTCTGAATAGGTGCAGTCCATTCATCCTCTTCTTGCTCCATAGGGAGGATAGGTGCCTCCTCAAAGACTCTCTGTCTTACAACCTATAAAGCTTGATCTACCAAAGGGTGTTCACTTTCAAATAAAAATTTAGCTACAAAATTATGAGTCATACCTTGCCAATCTGCAGTGGTGAGGCAGTGTTTCGCTTCAAGGTACCAATTGATAGGCATTGTCTCTAGAGTATTAATGAATTTATGCACCCACTTCTCTTGAGGAATGTTTCTATAGGCCTCCTCACAACCTCACACATGGTATTTTGGACAACTTTTACCTATGTACCTAACTTCACATGCTTTGACTTGTTCTAAAATTCATGTTGTCTTCAAAGTGTGACATTGTATCTAGTTTGCGATGTTCCTTTTATGTGTTCCCCACCATCTTGTTGCAGTAGCTTTCAAAGCCTCGTCTAGTGCCAATGGTCTCTATTGTACTGGTATAGTTTCCTCAAATTCCAGTAAGAAAGTTTCTAAGTGATTCAAACCATCAAATGTGGGTAAAGTACTTACTATTATGCTGATCTAGCGAAATTCTCTAGTCAGTATAGCACAACTCCATGTAGATACTTCATACATTTTGTTCTGCCAGTTCTCCAGTGCTTCTTATGAGTTTGATGAAAATGTGTTGTCACTTCTCCAGCTTAAATTCCCATCTATTGTAGGATTAATGTAATCCTGCTATCTTGCTGTCAGTTTGTATATATTCTCCAACTCATATGCGTGGTCTTCTTCTCTGATGGCTTTGTGTATCTAGGACCTTCATCAGGATCCAAAGGTGTGATTACCCTAAGGCCATCACCTTCAAACATCATTCTTCTTTTCTTCAAGTCAACAACAGTAGAATTTTTGAAAGCCTAATCAATTCCTAACAGCATGGGATAAGGACAACTATCATCGACTATCTCAATCACCTCGAAGTCCACAAATGTTCTGACCCCATCGATGTCCACAAGGACATGTGCCAATCTTTCGAAGGGGTTCACAGCTTATTGATTGGCCATCCTAAGAATTATGGGGGAATATATCAACTTAGGTTTTCCCATCAGTGCCCAGGTCTGCTTCATCATGACATTGACCTCTGACCCTAAGTTGAGGACCACATAATCTATATCATAATCTTTGATATGAGCAGTTAGATGTAGCTCCTTATTTTTCCTTCTCTTTTTGGATACTTGATGTACTACTCTACTCAGTAAGGGATCTACCTTTCCTAGCTCATACTGTCTAATCAAGTTTTGTAGCTTTCGTACAATGCTCTCATCCTTTATCAAATTAATTCAAGTGCATAAGAATTCCATGATATTACTTACCTCTTTTCCTTCTCTGGCCGAAGTAGTCTGATCAAATTCCTGAGGCATTTCACATTCTCTTACTTCTGTTCAATCCTTTGATGAAGAAGTCTGATCTCTCCCGAATTCTTTTCTTGCTTCCACAAATGTCTGTTTCTCTTTCTTTGGATCAAACTCTTATGTCTTCTCTATAGCTTTTTTGAATCCTGATTGTTCTATAGTCTTCCCTAGAGCCACCTTGTCTTCTTCTGTAGCAATGCCTCCTCTAGTGATAACAACGACTCTAGGATCTTCTCCGCGAGGTTCTTCTGTGATTATTTCTACTTGTTGGTTTCCTCCTCGTCATTCCTGAATTTTGGCTAACAGTGCAAGGCAATATTCTATGACATGTTCAAATGAGTTACAGTAACGACAAGTGGTACAAGGGTTTTGACAATCCCTTGCCAAATGACCTGGCTGTGCACAGTTATAAAAAATGATCTGTCCTCGAACTCGACCCATACCTCCTCCTTGTCCTCTTCCTATGAATCCACCATGGGGGTTGAAGTTTCCTCTTCCTAGGGTGTTATACTGCGTAGTTTTCCATTCTTTTTATACTTTGCCTTGAATTTTGTAGATATCCCTTAATCTTTCATGCAAGAGGTCGTAAGCTCTACAATCCTTCTCATCATGACCCACATATTTACAGAAAGTGTAGTAGAGGTTCGTAGGTGTCTGAACATACTTTTGCATATAATAGCATTCTCTAGGGCGATGTCTATTTCTACATACCTCGCACCAAGGTAGAGTAACTTGTTGGATTACTGAGAGGGGGGGTGAATCAGTAATAGCGTAATTGTAATCATTTTTCTTCAAATGTTGTATCAATTTAGAATTATTATCCAATAATGAGTAGTAAGAAATAAACAATCAAACACATACATAGTACACAAGTGTTTTACGTGGAAACCCAAATCGGGAGAAAACCACATAATTATTTTTCTTATATGTCTTGAAGAATTACATTCATTGGAAGCACTAACTTCCTTTGTTTTCCAGCTGCAACTGGAAGGAGGCTCCAACCCCCTAGTTTCTCAGGATACAACCTGAGGAAAGCTCCACTCCCCAATTCTCTAGCTACAACCAGAAGGAGGCTACAACCCCCAATGTTCTCCCACTACAACCGTAATGTGGCTACAACCACCTGTCCTTGCCCCGTCCTGCCACCCTGAAGTAGAAGTAGAATGATGGAACCACTGTCACACTATCACTATGAGATATACCACTGTAAACCTATACCAATAAATCTGAACCATGCATCAACCATGCATCAACCTGTACCTCAACTTGTAATCAAAATGTACCATAAACAAGTGCATCAACCATGCACCAACCTATAATCAACCTGTACCATAAGCATGTGCATCCAACCATGTATGAAGTATGTACCAATCATGTGTCAACTATTCATCAACTATGACTCATCAATATGTACCAACGTCATCAACTATACACCTCATGTATGTGTGCCAACTCATCAACTACTTGTCTCAACCATGTACTCAACATGTACCACAACCAAAAGCCCTCATCAATTTCATCATCCAGATCTGATTTGTAGCTCTATAATAGACCTATTGTATATGATCACATTCATGCAAACCTTCCTTAACTTTAAAAACAAGAGACTAGCATTTTCATCAAACTTTTCTTTAGTCTCACATGCCTAGTTTTGGATTAGTCAACAACCCTAAATTGAAGTAATCATAACTTTGAACCTGTAATGTATAAATATCTGAAACTGATATACAATGTTCTTCAGTGTTTTTTATGAAATTCCTCCAAGTGTCACTACTTGGAACCTCTCAGAAAATGAGTTATAACAAAAATGGCATACCTTGTTGAATTATGGATTATTCTAGAGAGCAACGTTGTAGAGCGTGCCCCACAATTTTTTTTTGATGAATTGATATAAGAATGTTAAAAAGAATAATAAAGACTTTAAAATAACCAACACATTTTATCTCACTGAATTTGGATCTGTTATGAAGAAGTTATGATGTTTTTACTCGAAACACCTGATTTTGACTAGTTTCAGGACTGGCCAGAAACCCTATTTTCCATGGCATGTAACTCCAAAAATACAACGACCCAGAAGCTGAATTTTTTACCACAGATACTTGGATATGTTTTCTCACTTTCATAGAAATTTCAGAATCTGAATCATTATATAAAAAACATTATAGCGAAAATGGTGAGATGACCTGTAAATAACATACCTTAGAAAACACCATCAAAATAATTTATCCTTCCTTGCATTTCGGCCTTCTTTTCTTCACTTTCCTTAGAATTTCGGTTTAGATATCATTTGGTTACCTCATAAACCTATAGATATTAAATATTCTCAAGTGTGATTCAAATGAGAGAGCCTTGCCTCTTATTTATACTCTCCAAGTAGCTTCCTTAAAAACATCTTCTAGGTCACTTGACCCACTTTCCTTATTTTAGGGTTGGGTCCACTTCTAATTTATCCATTAAATTTATTATTGAAATAATTTATTTTGTATTCACT
>JASDQU010100518.1:877089-898746 GCA_032191745.1 Picea mariana
TTCATTCTTGTTCCCAATTCAGACTATGCCTTTTCCAATGATTTTGGATGAATCATCATTTCCAAAGGAGACTGATCCATCTCTTTCCTTTCGTAATGTAAGAAACTTGTCTCTATCACCTGTCATGTGTTTTGAACATCCACTGTCAACATACCAACCACGTTTCTTCTATTTAGCTTGTAGAGCGACTGTGCGTTCTTCATTTCTATACTGATCTTGCTTTCTTCTCCATGTAATTTTCTGAGGTTCTTGTTTGTGACTCTGTTGAGGTTCTTTAGAAGGGACTGTCATTATGCAATTTTTGGCCATGTGTCCAAAATTGTTACATTTGTAACATTCCACTCTAGTGCTCAAAGATTCAAACTTGTTGTAACTTCTTCTCTTTGTTTCACTAGGTCTTCTTGAATAACCCCTTTGTGTATGGCTCTCAAAGTAGTTATTGTTCCTGTTGTTAGCTCTGCAATTTACAACTTTATGTCCAAAATTATTACATGCATAACATAAACCAAAAAATATAGTTTGATACCTGGTAGTTGAAGATCTGATGAAAGGAAGTGCTCTTATGAATCTTTCTTCTTCTTGATGCTTGTCTGTCTGTTGTTGATTCTGAAATTTGAATCTTCTTGGTGGAGGAGTGTCCCTGTAATCTTCCTTGTATATCCTTTTATCCCCTTTGATTGTTTCTTCATAACTTTTTGGATTTGTTTCTTGCTCTGTTGTTTTTGAGATTGATCCCTTTTCTGTCTGATTGTATCCAAGTCCGGACTTGTCAAGATAAGATTTTTGACTACTGATAATGTCATCCAGAACTTTTGAGCTATTCTGCATATTTTTCTTTTGAATATCCTTTCTTAATGTGACAATCTCTGCTTCCAGGTTTCCAACGATCCTGTCCTTTCCTTCTAGTTGTTCTTTGAGTGCTTCTTCAATTATTTTATCTTCTTCTATTTGAACCTTCAATTTTGTGTTCATTTGTTCTAGTTCTTGAGTGTCATTTTTCGTATCTAGTTCTGCTTGTAGTTTCTTGTTTTTCTTCCTTTCTCTTCTGATAACTTCTATGGAACTCATTAATTCTTCCTGGAAGTCAACTTCTGCCTCTTCAATTTCTTCTTTATATGCTTCTTCAGAGTCTTCTTTATCTGAGTCTTCTACTGCAATGAATAAAACTCTCCCTGTTTCACTGTCACTGACTTCATCTTCATCTTATGATGATATGTCTTCTTTGGTGCAAAAGTTTTTCTTGAAAAATTTCTTTGTAGTTCTTTTACCTTTATATGTTTGTCTCCCTTTTGAGTAACCTTCATCATTTCTCTTTTTCTTATGAGAACATTTGTTAGCAAAATGACCAATACCATCAAAATTAAAACAAATTAAATGAAGCTTACCTATGTACCTACCGTTGGTTCCCTTGTTCAGTCTTTTGACGAAGTTGGCCACTTCTTCATCATCTTCCGAGATGTCGTTGTTGCTGCTATATTCTTCTTGTTCCTTTTTCTTTTGCTTTGATCTTTTGGATTCTTTGAAGGCTGCTTCTTTTACATCTGGATTTTCCTGTTCAGTTCCCATCTCATATGCTGTGAAGATTCCATGCAATTCATCCATGCTTATTGAGTTTATATCCGATCTTTCTTCTAGTGCTGATATCTTAGGGTTGAATCTCATAGGAAGAGATCTTAGTACCTTTTGAACAATTACAGATTCTTCGATTTCTTCTCCCAATCCTATGATTGCATTCACTATTTCATTGACTCGTAAGAAGTAGGCTGCGATATCTTCATCCTCCTTCATTTTTAGTTGTTCGAAGTGACCTCTGTAAGTTTGAAGCTTTGTTGCTTTGACTTTTGAATCTCCTTCATAAATATTTCGAAGCTTGTCCTAAATCTCTTTAGTAGATTTACAATGTGCAACTTTGGTGAATACGGTATCACTAAGACCATTCAAAAGTGTATTTATGGCTTTGGAATTATTCTCACCGAGTTTCATTGCTTTGTCATTTGTTGGTGGAGCTATTGGTTTTGTGTATCCATCTACAATTTATTGCCAAACTGGAAATCCCTGTGCCTGTATATATGTATTCATCCTTATGCTCCAAAAAGCATACTTTTGTCCATCAAACTGTGGTATTCCATTTTTATACAAGTTGGTACTATCCATGATCTACCTTTCAGTGGTTAAACTAATTTATGAAGGAACCTTCTCTAATACCAATTGTTGGATTACTGAGAGGGGGGTGAATCAGTAATAGCGTAATTATACTCCTTTTTCTTCAAATGTTGTATCAATGTAGAATTATTATCCAATAATGAGAAGTAAGAAATAGGCAATCAAACACATACACAATACACCAGTGTTTTACGTGGAAACCCAAATTGGGAGAAAACCACAGAATGCTTTTTCTTATATGTCTTGAAGAATTACATTCATTGGAAGCACCAACTTCCTTTATTTTCTAGCTACAACTGGAAGGAGGCTCCAACCCCCTATTTTTTCAGGCTACAACCTGAGGGAAGTTCCAACTCCCCAATTCTCTAGCTACAACTAGAAGGAGGCTACAACCCCAAAAGTTCTCTAGCTACAACCGAAATGTGGCTACAACCACCTATCCTTGCCCCATCCTGACACCATGAAGTAGAAGTAGAATGATGGAACTACTGTCACACTATCACTGTGAGGTCTACCACTGTAAACTTGTACCAATAAATCTGAACCATGCATCAACCTGTACCTCAACCTATAATCAACATGTACCATAAACAAGTGCATCAACCATGCACCAACATGTAATCAACCTGTACCATAAACAAGTGCATCCAACCATGTACGAAGTATGTACCAATCATGTGTCAACTATTCAACAACTATGACTCATCAATATGTACCAACGTCATCAACTATACACCTCATGTATGTGTGCCAACTCATCAACTACTTGTCTCAACCATGTACTCAACATGTACCACAACCAAAAGCCCTCGTCAATTTCATCATCCAAATCTGATTTGTAGCTCTGTAATAGACCTGGTGTATATGATCACATTCCTGCAAACCTTCCTTAACTTTAAAAACAAGAGACTAGCATTTTCATCAAACTTTTCTTTAGTCTCACATGCCTAGTTTTGGATTAGTCAACAACCCTAACTTGAAGTAATCATAACTTTGAACCTGTAATGTATAAAGATGTGAAACTGATATACAATGTTCTTCAGTGTGTTTTATGCAATTCCTCCAAGTGTCACTACTTGGATCCTCTCAGAAAATGATTTATAGCAAAAATGACATACCTTGCTAAATTCTGGCTTATTCTAGAGAGCGACCTTGTAGAGCGTGTCCTGCACAAAATATTTGATGAATTGATCTGAAACTGTTACAAAGAATACTAAATACTTTACCCTAACCAACACATTTTGTCTCACTGAATTTGGATCTGTTATGAAGAATTTATGACGTTTCTACTCGAAACACCTGATTTTGACTAGTTTCGGGACTAGCCACAAACCCTATTTTCCACGGCGTGTAACTACCAAAATACAACGACCCACAAGCTTAATTTTTTACCACAGATACTTGGATATGTTTTCTAACTTGCATAGTAGTTTCAGGATCTGAATCATTATATAAAAAAATTTATAGTGAAAATGGTGAGATGACCTATAAATAACATACCTTAGAAAGCACCATCAAAAGAATTTATCCTTCCTTGCATTTCAACCTTTTTTTCTTCAATTTCCTCAGAATTTCAGCTTAGATATCATTTGGCTACCTAAAAAACCTATATATATGCAATATGCTTAAGTGTGATTCAAATGAAAGAGCCTTGCCTCTTATTTATACCCTCCAAGTAGCTTCCTTAAAACATATTCTAGGTCACTTGACCCACTTTCCTTATTTTAGGGTTGGGTCCACTTCTAATTTCTCCATTAAATTTATTATTGAAATAATTTATTTTGTATTCACTTTGAATTGTAATACACTCATCACTTCACTTTATTATTTACCTTTTAAAATCTCTTAAACCACTTTGATTACTTTGACCTTTTGGGGCTTCTAGATGACATATGAGGGTCCTCCAACTTCATAAGGCCATAACTCTCAAACCGTGAGGAGTTATGTGATGTTCTACATACCACCAGAAATGGCATGACATTTACTATCCATATAGAATAGTATTATCTGAAAATATTTCATAACTCATATAGTTACCCATCAAACAAACTTGGGTCCATTACCCAAACCTGGGGTCTCCAACTTCTCATGGCCATAACTCTCTAACCGTGAGGAATTATGTGACGTTCCACATACCACTAGAAATGACATGACAAGCACTATCCATCTAGAATATTTTCCCTAACAAATTCACTTTCCTTCATCTCATTATTCCACATTTAAGAATGGGTTCTCTTACTCCGCAAAGCATCTTCCCGTGAGGGCTTTCACCATAAGGGGACCACTTTGGAGTTCATCCATATTTAATTCTTATCAGCCATGATAAAACAATATTGAGTCATATTTACATCAAACAATATTGGTTCCATTACCCAAACCTTTGTGCTACAGGGCTTTCTTCAAGGTTTGACATCAATGACAACCAACCTTAATCAACATAACTTGATTCAAAAGGCTTAGAGCTCCAGAAGCCAAGTATTTGTGAAATAGGGGACAATGATCCTTGTCATGGCCTTCTGATTTGCATCTAATGCACTAGATGTCTTCTCTCTTATCTTTTCCCTTTTATATTATCATATCTTCGGCCTACAGTGATAAGCTAGTTAGATGACTCAAAATTTGACTCATACCTGAGCTGGATTCTGCCATAGGGGTAAATTCTAGTTTCATGGTGATCTCCAACACCTCAGCCTATGAAGTAATCTTCTGCAGCATCAGAGGGAATCTGATGTGTGGTAGGAGGGAAAAAATGAACCATTCATGGTTCTGNGTCTTCTCTCTTATCTTTTCCCTTTTATATTATCATATCTTCGGCCTACAGTGATAAGCTAGTTAGATGACTCAAAATTTGACTCATACCTGAGCTGGATTCTGCCATAGGGGTAAATTCTAGTTTCATGGTGATCTCCAACACCTCAGCCTGTGAAGTAATCTTCTGCAGCATCAGAGGGAATCTGATGTGTGGTAGGAGGGAAAAAATGAACCATTCATGGTTCTGCTCGTCTGGGATCTGAAAACTCGAATGACCTGTCAAGGTCTTAAACCTCTAATCAAACTCCCAAACAAGTTCAGCTACTTTCTTCTTCATTAATTTCAACTCTGTAATGAACTGCGATTCCGACTTAGGTTTCTTGAATTCAGCAATCAACGCAGTCTTAATCTCATTTAGCAATTTTGGCTGGACAACTCCCTGAACGGACTTCATGTACCAACTCAGTGCACGATCTCTCAGGGTAGTACTAAACTAAGCTCGTTTAACAGCTTCGTCAGTGACATTATTAATACTCCATACAACTTCACATAGGAAACAATGCTAGTTAGGATCTTCAGATCCATCTCCTCTAAAGGTGGGTAACCTCATCTCATCTGCCATAGATCTTCCTAGGTTTCCTAACTGAGTGTGCGATGAACCACTTGTAACAGTTCTCTGAGTGCTCTAATAACTTAGGTTACTCTGGTTACTTAATGTTGTTAAAATAGTAGGGGGTGTAATAACACTTACTTCAACAGTCTGTGTAGTCCCTGAAGTTTCTGACTCTTCTCGGTGAGGTTCTTCAGTCTTCTCTTCTTCTTCCCTAGTGGAATATGAATGTTCCTCATTCAAAAACTCTTCTTCTTCTCCATTGTAGAACCCTTCTTCCTGTGCTGGTGGTTCGTGACTCTACTCGAACAAGTTCACTAGAGGAGATTCTTTGAAGGTTCTCCCACTGCACGTGTGTTTGACCTCTGTGTCACTATCCCTGTATGAATTCTTGAACATTATCTTTTTCAATCTGACCCACTACTGTATCTTCAATATGTTATTCTCATGCAATAGAATCTTGATCTTCAACTTCAAGAAGTGTAAAAATTTTCCTCTAGGTCCCTTAAAGAAATATCTCTCTGCTTGGCTATATGATTCTACCTTATCAATAAAAAACTTTGTGATATACCATCTGATGGCACTATCAAACTAGTGATCTACTTCTCTTGACACAACATTATCAACTCTCTTGACCTTCTTGATCAACGCCGCCATCCAAACCACAGGTGGTCTAGATCTGATCTCAAACTAGGTATCTGCTAATCTAGCCAGCCACTCGTATATCTCCTTATGAATCCCTCCAAAAAAAATATCGTGTATATCAGTAAAGATATGCCTTCCCAACAAGTATTCTATGATAATATTAGGGTTATTATTATGAGCTTATGAGAAGACCTTCTCTTGTTCTTCTATCCACTTCTGAATCTTTGTCTTTGATGGAAACTAGCTTGACATTCCCTCAAGAGGATCTCGGTCCCGGCAACAGAACCATTTGTTGGCACAGGGGCTGACCCAGAGTTCAACTCTAATAGCGCAGCAACAAGCCCTAACTATTGGCCCTTTCGACAACACCTGTGAAGAAGATGAAGTCTCACCAAAAGTAGCAATAGGGGGTTGTAGGACACAGGTGTCTACAACCAGAGGGAATGCAAGTGGAATCAAGGAAACCACATAAAAAGATCAGATTATTCTTTTCAAGCATAAACCTACTTCGGACAATTATATATCATATCTAACATACTAATTCATCATTAAAGTAACATAAGTAAATAACACAACATCAATCACTCACGACACAAGATATACGTGCTTCACCCTCTTCCTAGGGCTACATCCACATAACTGTGCTTTATAATATCTTAGGTGAAAGCTTACAGTTCTATCTACGCTCTTAGCTTGCAGATCTTCTCTCCTTCTCTCTTTTATCTATCTCCCTTCCCTGCGCACCCAACTAGAGGTTTAATCTTCGCACCCAGGTGAAGATATTACAATACTGAATGCTCTCACAACACAATACTACAATACTTCTCTCTCTACATTAACAACAACCAAATCAGGACCAACCCATCCCAGGTCCTCTTGAACTTTTTTTATACATTACAATAGCTCACCGACAGCCTTAGGCTGAAGCCTAGGTGTCAAAACAATAGATACCAAAACCTTAGGTCAACTTGACTCGCGTTTTAAGGGCTTTGCCAACCTATCTTTCCTTCCTTCTTGTGAGGTTCTCCAAAGCATCTACCAGTGGATTTTTTCGCTTGTTGAGTTGTCCATGATCCACCTTCCTTATTGATTTGTCTTCTCNCTCTACATTAACAACAACCAAATCAGGACCAACCCATCCCAGGTCCTCTTGAACTTTTTTTATACATTACAATAGCTCACCGACAGCCTTAGGCTGAAGCCTAGGTGTCAAAACAATAGATACCAAAACCTTAGGTCAACTTGACTCGCGTTTTAAGGGCTTTGCCAGCCTATCTTTCCTTCCTTCTTGTGAGGTTCTCCAAAGCATCTACCAGTGGATTTTTTCGCTTGTTGAGTTGTCCATGATCCACCTTCCTTATTGATTTGTCTTCTCAATATCCTCATCCAATGAATTTCTCTCTCGAACTTCACTCCATCTTTTCTACTTCTTTTACCACTTCAACCTGATCTCAGTCAACCTTCCTTTCACGCAATTTGCGTTTCACCTTTTCTTCCATAATATTTTCTTTCTTCCATAAACAAGGGCCAACAAGTCCCACTTAACATGTGATTACTATTTTATTAATAAATTAATAATTAAAACAATAATTTTTTGAGTTATCTCATTAGGATCCATAATGTGTTGATAACAAATAAAAATAATAATAAGTTTTCGGTTTGAAATTTCGGGGTATCACAATATTCTAGTTTTTCAGTAAAGGAGCCAAGAGAAGGGTTTTTAACCAACATATTGTATCTGGGGTTTCATTGTTGAGAATAATAAAGGTGGAGATAATGCGTTTAATGTATAGGTCCCATTCCTCATCTTAGATCCCTTCTAGGCCTAAAAATGTTGTTGATTTCCACCCATCTCTTCCTCTTCACTGGGGAGAGCTAGTTTTTGCATCATTTGAGAGAGAAAATATTTTGGGCCTTGAGGGTACGAAGAAGGGAATCAAAGAATTAGAAATCGTTTCCTATGCCAAGACAAGGTTCTTCACTTAGTCTGACTTGTTTTGCATTGTCTATTTTCCAACCTATATAGGAACCTACCAGCGGAAAAGAATACACTAGGGCCTTTTGGGGAAGATGAAACCAATCAAAAATGGTAAATTTGGGAAACTATTTTGATATCATTACTCTTATAAAAAGGGAGGATCCTTGGGTAATATTGCAGAGAATGTGACCAACAAAGTTCTGGGTGAAGACATGAATATTTTTTAGACCCCAGTCGTCGAGCTCTTTGGGAGAGACTATCTTGCACCATTTGGGAAGGGGAATTCCACCAATTTTTCGTTGGCCAAACCACATGTATTGGAAGATTATTTTCCTTATTTTTTTAAATATACCTTTAGGGACGGTCACAATAGAGCACTAGTACACAAGAATTCTCTGGATAACAACTTTGAGTAAAACCAAGAATCCCCCTCTGGAGAGAACTCTATTAACCTAAATGGATTCCCTTGATTCGTTATTATATACTAACCACCCCCAATCCTAAAATTGATACTTGCATTGTTTTAGAAATAAAACCAAACATTTGAATCCTTCTTCCAAAGTTTTGATTAGTGCTGGACTAATATTATTGATCTGGTGGGCTTCTTGATCTGAGAATAGAATAAGAGAAATACAAGACTTCTCAAAATTAATCTTCATTCCATTAGATGAGCATAATAAGTCTAGGATTCCTTTGAGAGGGCCTACGTCTCTTTCCAAACCAATCGTACAAAAAAAAATGTCTTCAACAAAGAGAACGTGGGAAATCACTTTAGAAGTTGAGACCCTGACACCCTTGATTGAGCCGAAGATTTTTGCCTCATGAATCATAATGCTTAGGGATTATAATATAATGAGGAATAGGAAAGGGGAAAGGGGGAAACCCTCTCTCAGACCCCGAGAATATTTGAATAATATTGAGGGAATCCCATTTATAAGAACTGCAAAGGAAGGTGGTTAAATACAACCCATTATCCATTTAACAACATGAAGAGAAATACTTACTTGAATGAGCATTAGCCTTAGAAAAAACTAGTTGACTCTATCGTAGGTTCTGGAGAGTTCTAGTTTGATGAGGATTACCTTGGAATTCAAGGTTTTGACTCAGTGGAAGACCTCTTATGCTACTGAACCTGTGTCATGAATTATTTGTTTTGGAGGAGACAAAAATGTTCATCTGCAATGACTTTACTTAGAACTGCTCTTAGTCTCCTAGCTATTATTTTGGTCACGAATTTGTAAATCACATTACAACAAGAGATGGGCCTAAAATTCCCAAATGAAGACCCATATTTATTTTTGGGGATGATATATATAAAGGTAGATTTGAGGGATACAAGCATTTTTCCTGATCTCTAGGACTCTCTAACCATGAGGAGATTGTCTTGTTTGATAATCTCATAGAAGATTTGAAAAAATTCCACAGTGAATCCATCGAGAACATGGATCTTCCCATGTTTCATAGAGGAGAGGGTTTCCATAACCTTCACCTCAAATACCTCCTTTTCAAGGGAACAATTCAATTATTCTATGATTACAGAGGGAAATTTTGAGACTACTCGAAGGATGTCCTAGATGGGACATCCTACCAGAGCTTTGAAAAGATTTTGGAAAAATTAGCTTCGGCCTCATATTTTGCTTCAAAGGATCTCACCAACTAACCTTATTCATTCTCAATTTCCCATTTTGTATTAAGGTTCTTCCGAAAATTCTCAAATTGATGGAAGAATTGTTTTTTTTTATCTCCATCTTGGAGCCAAAGGGCTTTGCTACGTAGGCTCCATGTTTTCTTCTCCTCTTCCAATAAGGAGTGTCTAGTTGCTTCAAGAAATTTGAAATCCTCTAACTTCATTTCACTAAGGGGATATTCATTCAAAGAGTGGTACAGAACAACTAGCTATTCCTCACACTAAGTCAATTTATAATTTTTTCTCCTCTTATAGTCTTGTAACAACTGTTTGGTAGATTTTTTGACTCTAGAAATATTTTCAGCAAACAATTTCATCAGTGAATGAGGTTTTGAAGGGTCCATCTTGAGCCACAAAATTCTAACCATATCACATAAATCTTCTTCTTTAGCCAAGCTCGGTTGAATTTTAAAGGGACATGAGGCGAGTGCTTTCCTCCTTTCATTCTAAGAATGAAGGGTCAGTGGTCAGAAATGCTCCCTTCTATCGTAGAAGAATTGAACAAGATACCATAATCCATTAGGGCCTCCGAGACCAACTGGTGAGAGCATAAAAATGAAATAAAGAAACCCCTTTGGGGATCCTTTCTAAGGTTATCTCTCCATACTTTGTGATGAGACATGGTGAAATTCATGTCACCACCAACCAAAATGTAAGGGTTACTAAATGCACCTACATATGGCAGGTCCTACCAATAAGAGACCATATTAGCGTAAGGCTCGTAAATTTTAACCCCCAAGAAGGAGAAATCAGTGTCCTTAGCATGAAGCTTGACTGAGATGGAATTCCTAAAGGAGGATGTATCTATGGATCTACAAGAAGGGCGCCAACTGGATATTAATCCCCCTTATTGGCCCTCTATATCAATGGTGCAGAAGGACCAATTCTTTAGCCATGACTCC
Organism: Picea mariana; assembly: GCA_032191745.1. NCBI lineage: Eukaryota > Viridiplantae > Streptophyta > Pinopsida > Pinales > Pinaceae > Picea > Picea mariana. Next base: position 887,826 of record JASDQU010100518.1, read on the forward strand.
AAAGTTTCTTTGGCTACATCCCCTAAGCATGTAGTCTCCTGAATAAGAATAATGTCTGGATTAAGGCTTTGAATAAGCCTTTTTATGGATTACTTCTTTTGGGCGCCCCCTAACCCTTGCAAATTGAATAATAGGAAAATCATTTGGGATGGTTTTTTATGGAACTCCTTGCTCTAAGGGCCCTATATATAGAGTCTTTATTTGCTTTTTGAATTTCCAACAAATCCTTCTCATGCATATTTAGGAGGTGGGATTTCCATCCTACATGATTGGGAAGGGGAGAATCGAGGGCTAAGCCTCCTTTTGACGGGGGGATATCTTTCAAGGATCCCTAAGGGTGGAGGGAATAAATTTTATTAGGTATGGGACTCAAATTATCCGTGGGGCCTTACTCCTTTTTTCTTCCAAGAGAAATAGGGGAATTGATCTACTCATACACGATGTCATGGGTGGAGGGAGGAGGGATGGGGGAGGCACTAGGGGAAGAGGCTGTTTGTTCAGGGTCCACAAGGGGGAAAGAAGGGAAAGGAGGAGAGGATGAAAGAATCGAGGGGACATGAGGGGGGAGAGGGGATAGGGTAAGGGAGGACCACAAGCAGGGAGGGGGGGAGAGGGTCCTAAAAGGGGGAGGCGAGGGATGAGGGGAGGGAGGGGGACTAAAGAAACCCAAATCCAAAGAAATAACATGAGAGGGAGTGGATAAATACATACGTTAATTTGTAGTAGCTTGCTGCAAAGATTGAAGAGGAGAAACCCATCCAATCTCTATCACAGGAGGAGGAGTCAAATGAGCCACTTTAACCTATGTAGAGGGAGACCTTGTTTCCATGTTGTCGCCTCTTAGCCCTTTTTTCCACCATACATTAGGTTCAATTTGTAGATTTTAACCTTTTACAGTATTTTACATCTCCTTGTTTTCAATAAAAGAACAAAAAATATACAATGACAAATACACACATTACATGAATATTTTTCCCCTGGAAACCCAAACCGGGAAAACTAGCATATTCTATATTCATTCACATCATACATTGTTTACAATATAATATAAATATAGGAGCTAGTGGCATCCAAAACCATAATCTAATGACCTGGATTAGTCAACAACCCTAATTCCTTAACGGAAATATAAAACCATCGACGAAAAACCATGTGTCGAAAAAATGCCCATAAATGGACACGAAAATCGTGGAATTCCCGAAAATGGACACAAAAACTAAGGATTTTTTTTTCCAGGGGAGCTTCCCTTGAACTCTCACGCAGGGGGATCTTCCCTGCATGCCCGACGCAACGTAGATATTAATTCTCGTTGTGAAAATAATATAAAACATATCCAACATTCTCCCCTTTGTTTTTTTCTTTGCATGCAGGGGGTTACAGGGTTAGATAGTCAACAATCCTGTGCAATAATTCCCATAGATCCTCTACACCAAGAGAACTTCTCAATGCTCATATATTTTGTTAATGAATCTGCAACATTATTCAAAGTGTCCACCTTCATTAGAAACACCTTATTTTCTTCAACCATGTCTCTCACAAAGTGATATTGAACATCAATATGCTTCGTCTTTGAATGATAAGCCAAGTTCTTCTCCAGAAACATTTCAAATAAGCCAAGTTCTTCGCCAGAAACATTTCACTCTAAATGTCACAGTATATCCTTACAACTTGTTGTACCAACCCAATACCTGAACACAATATTTGTAACCATACTTCTTCCTTGCTTGCATGCATGGATGCCATGTGTTCAACTACTTTAGTTGAAAGTGCCACTACAAACTGTCTTTCTCTCATCGAATTGATTTCCCCTCCAAATAGGTTAAACACATACCCGCTTGTAGATCTCCTACGATCCAAATATCCATCCCAGCATGCATCCACAAATCCATGTATGTCTAACACTCTATCCAATCTTGTTCTTCCTTGGTAGCATAATACATAGCTATAAGTGCCACACAAATCCCTGAAAACCCTCTTTAATTTTGTACAATGCTCCTTCCTTGGTTTTGACAGATACCTACTCAAAAGTCCCACTACATATGCAATGTCCAGTCTAGTATAGACCATTGCATACATCAAACTTCTAACCACACTCATATATGTAAATGAGACATGTCCTCCTCGTCTTCCTTTGTCTTAGGAAACTAATCTGAAGATAACTTTACACCTACATGAATAAGGACCCTGAACGATTTACATTCCTGCATATTAAACCTCTGCAATATTGTCTCAACATATTTTCTCTGATTTAACCATATTTTCCTATTTTTCCTATCTCTTTTAATTTTCATTCCCAAATGAAATTTGCAACACCAATACCCTTCATATAAAATTTAGAGGACAATTGAGTTTTCACATCCTGGATAATCTCCTTGTTGTTTCCTATCAACAACATGTCATCCACACACAAGACCAAATACACAAAGTGATCCTCTTTTCTTCTTGTGAAGCCACATCCCAGCGTATACATATAAAATTTTTGATACCCCATCATTGTTTATTGTTTTAAACCATACAAGGACTTTTTCATCTTGCATACTAGCTCCTTATATCCCTTCACAACAAAGCCTTTTGGTTGCTTCATCTAGATTTCTTCTTCCATATCCCCATGTAGGAAAGTTTTCTTCACATCCGTCATTTCTACTTCAAAATAAAAAGAAGCAACACTAGATAACATAAATATAATAGAACTTAACTTGGCAATAGGAGAAAAAATCTCACCAAAATCAATTCCCTCAACCTGGGAATAACCCTTTTCTACTAACCGAGCTTTGTATTTCTCCACTTTTCCTTCGAAAATAAACTTATTTTTAAATACCCATTTGCTTCCAATGGGATTTCTTGCATTCAACAAATCCACTAGATCCCAAGCCTCATTATTATCCAAGGTTGCCATTTCTTCAACCATGGCCTTTTTCCAGAGTTTTCCATCTAAATCCATTGCCTCCCTAACAGTTCTAGGATCATCATCAGTAATAGACAAATCAAAATTTGAACGAAAATCATATGGTGTATACCTTTCCAGTAGCCTTTTTTCTTGCACCGATCTCCTCAATACTGGAGTATGGGGATGTTCTTCTTTTGGTTCTTGTTCTTTTGTAGAGTTTGATTCATCATCCTTTGACTCAAAGTCTATTTTCTCTGGTTCTTCCTTACTTGGTAGGACTTCCTATTTGAAAAAATCCTTCATTTATCTAAATACCACATCTCAGCTATGAAAAACCTTCTTAGTTTCTGGGTTCCAAATTTTATAACCTTTGAGACCATATTTATACCCAATAAAGATTCACTTTTCATCCTTCTTATCTAGCTTACTCTTGTTTTTCTTTGGAACATGAACATAGGCTTCTCAACCAAATACCTTGAGATGTGTGAGAGAAGGTTTCTTACCAATCCATACCTCTTGTGGAGTCTTTTCATCAAGTGATAATGAGGGTAATATGTTGACCAGGTAACATGCAGTACCCACTGCCTCTACCCAGAAATCTTGCGCTAACCTGACACCACTAAGCATGCACCTTTATTTTTCCATCAACGTCTTGTTCATCCTTTTTGAAACTCCATTCTTCTGAGGTGTATATAGAGTATTATTATTCCTTTATATACCACACTTACATAAATATTCAAATTCATTCCTGCATAATTCTCCACCATTATATGTCCTCATCACCTTAATTATTTTCTCTGTTTGATTCTCAACAAGAGACTTAAACTCTTTAATCCTTTCAAAGACTTCATATTTCTTCCTGAGGAAAGATATCCAATTATTCCTTGAGAATTCATCTATAAATGAGACATAGTACACATATTTTCCCAATTATGGATTCGACACAGGTCCAAACAAATCACTGTGCACTAGCTGTAAAATTCCTTCTGCCCTCATTGCACTAGAGGGGATTCTTACTCTATTTTGCTTCCCATATACACAATGTTCACATAAATCAAAATCCAGAGAGAAGTTAGGCATACCATCAAACATACCTTTAATGTGTAGTAGTCGAAGACCCTTCTCTCTGATATGCCCCAGCCTTTGATGCCACAAAATAACCTTTTCTCCAGAGAATGTAGGAGTCTTTTCTTCTTTTTCTCCAATATCAGGAAAAATGGAACTATTACACCCATCACTAATAGTGATTCCTTGCATCTTATACAGAGTCACAATATGAAATCCCTTCGACAACACCATTTCTCCTCGAACCATCTTCCATGTTTCTTTTTCAAATACTGGTTTTACCCCTACATCGTCCATTTTTCTTACACAAATTAAATTTCTGGCAAATCCCGGGATGTGTAGAACACTAGGAAATGTTCTAATCCTTCTATATATGAGACTCAACTTGACTTTTCCTTGTACTATGATTATGGTTGTCGAGTCATCACTTAGGAAAACATTACCTCCATCATACCTTTCATATTCACAAAACCACTCCCTGTGGGGAGTCATATGAAAGGATGCACTTGAGTTAACAACCATGCCTCATGATCTGCATGTATTCTTGAAAAATCCAAGTACACATCCCCTCCTTCTTCCTTGGAGGTATTTTATTTTTTAGAGGGAGAACCTTCAAATCCCTTCACCTTCTCAACGCTTTTGGATCTACATTTAATCTTGAAGTGCCCTTCTTTTCCACATATCTAGCATACCTTTACAAACTTTCTGGGAGATTTAGATCTACCCTTAGACTTAAATCTCCCACTTGAGGAGTTAGATCTATTTCTTCCCTGGGAGCTTCCTCTTGCAAATAATGCATCTGTGATCTATCCTTCCATGTTATTCCATCTCACCTCCTCTAATAATAAGGATGAGACCACATCTTCAAAAATCAAGGTAGTTGTATTACTACGTATAGAAAAAATGAGACTATCCCACGAGTTTGGTAAAAATCACAGTAAACTAATACACTCATCTTCATCTGAAATTTTAATATCAACATATAACAACTGACTTACCACAGTATTGAAGGCGTTCAGATGCTCTGTCACCCAATATCCATCTCTCATCCTCAGGTTATACAACGTTTTCCAAAGGAACAATTTATTTACCTGGGACTTATACTGATACAAGTTCCCCAACTTATACCATAACTCCTTGGTTGTAGATTCCCATGACACATTCAGTAATACTGAATATGAGAGACAAAATGAGATTGTGCTCTTTGCCTTCTAATCCAACTTTTTCTAGTCATCTGTTGACAATCCTGTAGGTGCAGTACCCGGATCCCTCGTGACCCACTAATCTATATCTACCAACAAATCTTCCATCTTGAGCTTCCACAACTCAAAACTTTTCCCATTAAATTTCTCGATCTCTATTTTTGAGGTGCTCGCAATTTCTCTTCACCTAAAGAATCAATGCCATATATATCCCATTGTAACAAAGATTATCACAGTCCCGAGCCAAACCCATGACTACAAAGGCATCCCCCTAAAGCCAATAATAGTTATGATACCAAAATGTAGATTTTAACCTTGTACAATATTTTACTGCAAACAAATTTTCAATAAAAGAAGAGAAAATATATAATGGAAAATAAACACATTACACATAGATTTTTCCCCTCGAAACCAAAAATGGGAAAACCAACATATTTTATATTCATTCACATCATACATTGTTTACAATACAATATACATATAGGATCCAGCGACATCCAAAACCCTAATCCAATGAACTGGATTAGTAAAAAACCCTAATTTATTAACCGAAAATAGAAACCATTGACAAAAAACCATGTGTCAAAAACCTCCCATAAATGGACATGAAAACCGAGGACTTCTAAAAAATGGACACACAAATCGAGGAATGTTTTTTTGGGGGCACTGCCCCCGAACTCCTACAACCCCCCTATGCAGCAGGAGAAACATAGAAATTAATTCTCGGCGTCCAAAGAATATAACACATCCAACACACTTTTCAACAAACGAAAAAATTTCTTGCACCGAGCCCAAGTATGGTTGATTTGATGGAAAGAATAACATCAAAATGAGATTTTCCAATAATCCAATTTCTGATGCCAAACCCAGATTCCAAATACTAATTCCAGATTCCCCAAAAGGCCTTTACACAAGTCCACTTCAATGTGGATCCAGTACCATCTCCAGTCTTTTTTTTTCTTTTAGTCGGGTTCGAGTTCCACTAGCTTGCCAAGTTTGCTTCCACTGGCGTCTAAGGCTTCACATGACCAAAAAATTAGGGGTAAGCCAGGGATAATGGCCTATATGCACATGGTATTGACATGCTGGCATTTAACATCAAATTCAATCATCCATTTGCGCAGAACAATGCCTGAAGGGCCCCATGAAAAATTCTTGTTTAAGACCGTGGGACAATCATCAACCGAGTGAAGGATGAAACAACACCAACCCCTAACCAGGATATGGAAATTAGGGAAATAACCTAGGAGGGGTTTCTAGTTTAACTCTAACCACCTTCTTAGGGTTTCCACTCTTGATAGTTTACACAAGAATCCACCCACCAAAGTTCGGCCCTCAAAGCAAGTAACCTATGAAACCTGAATATCTCTACCTACCACCATATGGAAATTTCCTGACTTCTTCTTGATATAGTAGGGATTCTTCTTAGGGAGAGATGTGGCATAAGTAGGAGGGGATTGTTCACCTAAAGGATAGTCTTTGAGACTTGGAACAAGAATATGTGTAGAGAGCCTAGATGGGGAGATCGAGAGGGGAGGAGAGGAAAATGGAGGAGACGAAGGATTGGGGCCATTTTTGAGGGGTGGGGATATCCTCAAGGGGGAGCATATCTCTGGAATTTGTGGGAGAATTTATTCCTAGACAAAATGGAGGAGGGGCCGATACATCAGATGTGTTGCCTCAAATGAGGTTCTTATACTCATTTGACGAGCAAAAATCCCAACAGACTTATGGGATATGCCCATAGTCTAGGGATTCTTCCTCGTCAACATCCATCCACATGATTGAGATTTCTGAAATGCAAAAAGATGGTAAGACAGATGACGGAGTAGGGTGAAAGAGGTTGGAAAGGGAAAGAAATTGGCTAGACAGAGAGGAGTGGAGGGTGAAGGTTGGTATGAGTGAAACCTCGAGCCTCGCAAACCTGTGGACAAAAGTTAGATCTCTGTGTGGTCGATCTTTGGAGTTGGGATAAGAAGAAACTCCTCTTTGAGACTCTTTTTACACTTGTTATTCTTTATGGATGTGAAGTCTGGGGATGTGGTATCTCTGATGAATCCTATAGAAATATAGAGAAAATAAAAAATAATTTTATAACCTATAATCTCAAAATTAAAGGAAATATGCCCTATCCCATCCTCCTCTTATAAACAAGCCTCTCCCCCATTGAGAGCATGACTATTACTAGATACCTAATGTATAAGAACAAATTAAATAACATGGAAGACAATAGGATTCCTAAAATTGCTTCAAATTCGAGTCGTAATGACCATCGACTCAAGGGATGATGGCATAAATATGCTCGATCTTGTCTAAACTATTGGGGAATCATGGAAGACACCATTTTGCATAGTAAAGATACTATTAAAAATATCATCAAATCAAAATTTAAGGAGAAAATGTGGTGTGATAAAGAGTTAAAGGAAAAAAAAAAATTAAGGTATTATAAGGATGTAATCAACCCTAATCTAGAAGATCATAATTATCTATCTATTTTGACAAGTGTAAAGAAAAAAATAAGCATTGCTAAGATAAGAAAAAATTCTCACGAACTCCATAGTGAAACTAGGCGTTGGTCAATTCCTAAAACGCCATGGGATGAAAAAGTGTGTCACCTTTGTAACACTAAGAAGATTGAAGATGAAAAGCACTTTCTCTTAGGTTGTCCAACATATACCGAGATTAGACCTTATTTTCAAAATATTTGTCACACTGCCAACCTTCTTAACTTCTTAACTCAACAAAACTATGGTGATCTTGGAAAGCTTCTCTTAATGCTTTTCGAGAACATAAACAAAATTCTAAAGAATGACAAGTAATCACTTACCCTCTAAACGTTAATCATCATCATTATATATATATATATATATATATATATATATATATATATACTTTTTTTAAGGTCACGATCAAGTCAAACACAAATTTTTTGTATGAGACTCCCTTGCTTTTGGAACAAGGGACCCTAAAGTCTACGGAGGTATACATACCTTACCCCCATCTAGATTCGAACTTGTGACCTTTTACGAGGAAACACATGTTCTTAACCATTAATTAAGTAATAATTTCAGTTATAATAATACTACTACTACTACTAATAATATAATTTTAAGGTCATGGCCAAGCTAGACACCAAATTGATGTATGAGACCCTTGTTTGTGGGATAAGGAACCCCATCAATTTGACTACTAAAGTTTACATAGGTGTACATACCCTACTCCCTCTCGATGAGAAAAGTTCTAAAATTCTAATATTTTTTCTCACATTCAAACCTATCTTTATGTCATATATGAAAGCCCAAAAATTGAAACAAAATTTCACTACATTTAATTTAATCAATTTTATTTGAGAAAATGCAACTTTAGTTCAATGATGCTTCGATGAGAAAATGTTTACACAATAAGAAATAAATATTTTTAGGGTTTTGATTAGGGTAATCTCGTGCTGTGAATTGGCGTTGATGCTTCAATAAGAAAATGTTTATACAATAAGGTATAAAGATTTTTAGGCTTTTGATTACGGTAATATCGTTATGCTGTGAATTGGCGTTCATAACAGAGGAAATTGGGGCCGTAATAGAATCGAGAAGGGTACCGTGATGTGAATTTAATTATATCAGCCTGAGAAATAGGGACCAACAACATCAATCCTGCCAACTAGAGCGAGTTATTTTTTGTTTGTTAATTTTTACATATTTCTTTCTACATGCAATGACAGAGATCATGCTAAGAGCTATTTCAATCGATAAACTTTGAGAACGTGAGACAAATGATTTTGTAGCGTTATGACACTCCAATGGCGATAATAAGGTTAGTAATTTATAAACAAGAGACGAGTAAAACTGATTTTGTAAAATATTTGTTAGGAAGGAGTAGGTTTATGCTTCGATCTTATTAACGTGAATAACCAGTATAAATAAACTTTGTATAACCGTTAGGTTTTTTACAAAGGCATCTACCAAGAAATAGTAATTAGTTCAAAACAAAACCATGAGAGGTTCTTAGTTTTTTCTGTATTGTAGTGAACATTGTACTGTGTCTATAAAACTACATTACAATGTCTTGTGTTTATACACAGTGCATTGTACTATGTCTATAAAATAGTAAACAGTTGAAAGTTGAAATTTGTAGAAATATGTTTTTGTAGGTCCATGTGATAAGCATATTTTATTTATTTTTAAGGTTACTTGCGAGATCTCAATTGGTGTACCGGACCTCTTTCTTTGTGGGACAAGGGACCCCTTCCTCTTAGATTTGATTTTTAAAGTATAATGAAGTATACCTACCCTACCTTACTTTACCCTACCTTTTCACGTGATCTCCAAAAATATATATATATTTTTAATGGGTGAAGTTTTCATTGTATTTTATGATTCTTTTAATCCTTAAAAAAGCATTAAATTATTTTCCATTTAAAAGAAATTTAAAATATAAAATAATTGTTAATGAAAATGTTTCACTTGAACTAATCATTATATTTTTATATCTTATTAATATTTATTTTTTAAAAATATATATTTGAAACTTGATTAGTGTTCTTATAAATTTTAGTTTAATTTGATATATAATATAGTATTGATATATGAATTTAATAGTTGGTAAATATTGTTGGAATTTTTTACAACTTCTTCACTTTAACTTTTCATAGATATACATTAGTACAATGTATTGATCTCAATCAATGTACATACATTAATACATTTATGGTCACTAATTTCTATGTTAAATTTCATATTTAGAGTATTGAACATTATACTAAGTTCAATTGTTCAAGAGGCTTTGATTAGTAGTTGGTCTTGAATAATTACATAAATATTATTTTGAAAAAGTGTTTTTTAAGTGAATGTTATTTTTTCCAATGATTTTTTTCAAGAGTTTCTCTTAATATATCATATCATGCTAATAACTAGTTGTAATTATAAGTAATTCTTGAAATCATAATTTAGAGAAATTGTTTTTGGTAATAAAAACTTCATATTTTGTTTTCAATAATTTTGTTTGTAAAAGTTTATTTTGGAGTATATATTAATAAGTAGTTGGAAGTAATTCTTGAAGTAATAGTTGGTCCCTTGAGTGTGAAAAGAATTTGAATATTTTGTCAGAGTGCAAAGCAAAAACAGAGCTGCTTAAATATGCACGGTGGTGAGTAGGGATTAGATTATGCATTTGTGCAATTTGAAACCTAGTTTAATGAAAATATGATTTAATTTAAATAGTGTGATAATTCATCATTTCTACAATAAGAAAATGAAATATTTTTCACAAAGTATATTTATATTGTTTAATAATTGTAACTTTTGATGAATCACTCACCAATCTCAAAATTAGATATGAAAACTTTATTAATCTCCCCTAAACTTTATAAAAAGACATGAATTTATAGTTGAAATTGAAAATGTGAAAATTTTTAGGATATATTTTATGGAGCCACTTAATAGATGATGTTACTAGATGTTTACAGTACAAACTCTTTCTAAAATAATTAATGTAAGGCTTTTGAAGTTTTATAGTGAAAAATGTTTTATAGTATTTACCAATGTTTGTACTTCCTCTTAATTAGATTATAAACAAGATTGTTTCATTCAAATACTTAAAATATATCTTTCAAATATTAGGATATTCCAAAAGTTAATATTCCTAATGTTTTGAGACTTATTTAATAGCTGTTTGGATTGGGAAACTTCTTTTTCCTATATTAATCCCTATATCTAAAAACTAATTATATATATTCAAACTACTAAACATACATTTAACTACTTATTTGACA
>JASDQU010100518.1:948146-977058 GCA_032191745.1 Picea mariana
GCCCCTGTCTTATCCTGACACTTGATTTGTTTCATCCTGGCATTCGACTCATGATAATGCACTCACCTCATGTGTTCCATCCTCCTTTCCTTCACATGTGGGTGGAGCGGATATGGTTAATGATGGATATGGCCCATATCCTCTTCAATTATGGGCGCAAACTATACTTATGACTCTTGGCTTTCAACAACTTTGTTCTATGCGTCCCTATTTGGATTTATTTCTATTTCTCTTTGGTAGTTTTCCTCTGTTGTCCCCCTCCTCCCTCCACGTATTCTCTGCTCCACCCTACAGTGGACACTTACTCCACCTCCGTGCTCCACCCTACAATGGACACTTACTCCACCTCTATGCTCCACCCTACAATGGACACTTACTCTACTTCCCTGCTCTTGTATCTTGTTCTCTTCTTTTCTTGTTCCTTTGATATGGAAAGAGGAAGCTCCTCCTGCCGAGGTTGTGGTGGTGCCTTGCACAGATCTAAAACTTGGTCGGGCTTCCACCTGGTGGATGTGGCAGTAATCTTGGTTGACTCCTACTACTATGTCACCCCTCTGGAAATTTTGACAGAGATGGACCTAGACGAGGAAAATGTTCGTGTTCTGAGGAGATTCATCCTTGATGAAGAGGTTAGGGAGACCACCATCCCGTGGGTTCCCGATACTGGCACTGTCTGAGGGAGGACCTCACAATATTTGAAAACAATGGATATTTATTGACATCTGAAGCCTTTGATGGGCCGGGTTATGTTTGACCATCATGAAGCTTGTCAAGAAATTATCATGCAACTCGACGATGTGCAGATCCATGTTAAGTTGGTTGACCACAAGTTGAACCCGATTGTAGACAAGCTGGATGGTATGTACTTATCCAATATGGACTATGCCTAGCCCCAAGTTCCAACAGAAGAAGGAAAAACCATTAGCTAAGTCTTTTATGTTGTTCTATCTATGTTTTTGTTGAATTGCATGAGAGGTATGGGTTTACCACCTCCTTATAGTATATTAAATAAGAATAATAGGACATACAGTGGAACTAGAAGTCATTTTTATTCTAGTTCATCAATGACATGCATTAGATATATCGAGAAAAATCAGAATGACAATATTATGTTTTTTTGTTGGTCTAGTTTCCCTGCAGACAAGCCATCAATAAAAAAATTGTATATCATCTTCTCATTAGTAATATAAAGACTCAAAATTATTGACAAAAAAAAATATTATATATTGTTATTATATTATATTATATATTATAGTATATATTAAACTATTATATATATATGTGTGTGTGTGTGTGTGTGTGTGTGTGTGTGTTGGGGGGGGGTTGGGTGTGTAGGATTTTTTTTTTATTTTCTTGTCAAATTGACCATTTCAAAAATTATGTTTAAATCATTAATGACATATAGATTTAAAAATTATTAGTATTTGATGATTAAAAAGGAAAAAATGGATAAATCCCTGTCAAATTTAACCACTGAATAGAATAAAAAAAAATCAAATGATATCATATAATTGATTGAAAATTATGACTAAAATGTACATAATGACTGTCACGGTCAACTATGTGCAAGGCCTTACGAGGATGATGTTGTGTTTATTAAGTTTTCTCAAGCGTTTAACTTGAACCTCTATTAAATTAAATCAATAGAAATTTGTTGAGTCCTTTGCATCAATTTTGGAGATTAGAATTGTCATGTAGGCTTTCAAACCCTATTTGTCACATCATATTTTTATGGAGAGGATAAATAATAAGAAATAACACTTTCAAGTTGTATGGTGCAAGACGACATATTTTTGGCATAGTCTAAATGTTTTCATTTTTTATCATTTACACTAATATCATAGGTTGATGAAATTGTAATTTTTGGTTTCTTATGTTGTATTTTTGAATGCATAAATAAATACAGTGCAATGAAAACTATTGAAACACTTTGATTATATAGATTTAACAATTCAAATCTATAATTCTAACAATTTGTAGTAGAATTTCATAACAAAATTATGAAGAAAAGATAACCAAAAATGATAAAGAAAATATAGAACTTTCATAATACTTTTTTGGAGGGTTCTCCTAGCCAACTTATTTTGAAAATGTATAACTTTCAATACGAGCTTTTAAAATTGTATTGGGATTGTTCATTCCACGTTGCATATTTCCAATCTACATGTTAATGGCATATTTCATTCCAATTTTCATCTTTGAATTTAAGTTCTCTTATACCGATTATATATTTTAGTTTTTTATATTCTTTATGTACAAATGTCAATGCTTATTTTTATCGGTTTTCTTTTGTTGGGAAGCAGAAGGAAAAACATAACAAGATTCTAATAGCAAAGAATATAGAACCAACATTAAACTAGACATAATAAAAATCACACGATTGACACAATGATTTATGGGGAAACTCAATACGGGAAAATAACACAGGGAAATGATAATCGATATTCTTATTATTCAAGGGAGAATTACAATTGCCAACATAGGCATACATCGATCCTCTCCTCTCTATGAAAACACTGCACTCCACATTATTTTATCTTTCTCACACAACCCTCACCTCTATGGGTATGCTCATATATATAACATCTCTCAAACAACTAGACAAACTGATTATAATAAGGTCCACCAGTTACACAAACTATTCACTAAAAATTTCATGCATGCACATTCTAAATTTAGTTGATGTGCATGTGCATGCTACCACATGAGAAATCGGTTGGCATGTTTTCAACAATCTCCACCTTGAAAACAAGTTACCTGATATATCATGCCCAAATTAATTCATCACCTTTTCTACAAGCCAAGAGAAGCAAAACACCATCACAACTTCTCTAACAAAATTGGTTTTGTAAACATGTCTGCAAAATTCACTTTTGTATCGACCTTTTCGAGAGCCACTCCCCCTTTATCAACAACCCGTCTTACAAAATGTTATTTGATAGAAATATGTTTCTTCTTACTGTGATAAGATAGTTTGCTAGCCAAATGAATAGAACTTTGACTATCGTAAAATACTTTCACCCTGTCTTGCATCCTTCCAAACTCACCCAACAAACCTTTTAACCAAATTGCCTCCTTGCATGCATTTGAAGAAGCCATATATTCTGCCTTAGTAGTGGATAAAGAAACTACATTTGAAGCCTTGGTATCCAACTAATAGGTCCTCCTACAAGAGTAAAGACATATCCTGAAGTGGATCTCCTTTTGTCCAAGTCACTCGCAAAATATGAATCTACATAACCGCAAAATCAATCACTGGAACCATCATAGGTGATGGAATAATTACTTGTGCCTCTAAGATACAGAAGCACACATTTCATTGCTTCCCAATGCTATTTACCTGGATTTTCCATGTATCTACTGAAAATACCAACTGCATGTGAAATATCTAGTCTAGTACTCACCATCGCATACATCAAACTTCCTACTACATTTTCATATGGTACACGAGACATATAATCCTTTTCTTCATTATTACTAGGACATAAACTTGAACACATCTTCAAACGGGGATTTAAATGGATCTGTATGGGTCTCACATTATTCATATTGAATCTCATAGGTATTTTCTCCAGATACTTCTATTGTGATAACCACAACTTACCATTTTTCCTATCTTTGTGTATCTCCATGCCCAAGATTTGTTTTTATTCTCCTAGATCTGTTAGAAAAACAAGATTGCAGAGAAATAAAATAAAAACAAATGCAGAAATAAAACACAGAAGATGCACAATACAATAGAGACAGAGATATACGTGGTTCACCTAGATTGGGCTACATCCACCAGATAAATTTCCAGGTCTTTCCTTATTATTATCTAGCAAAATGAAGGGATACAACCTACAACATTTCCATTGTATCTTCCTCTTCTTTCTCTCACAGTATCCTCTCTCATAATACAATATTCACAATGATACATAGTCACAATACATTTCCCCCATAAAGAGGGATTCCTTCTAAGGAAAAAAACCCTTACATAACTTCTATCATCAAATATGCGACCTTATAATGAATGGTCCATATTTACTATTAAATTACAATATACATTTACAAGGAAAATTTTCCTTCGGGGGCTTCTCCCCCGAATCCCCACCGAGGACCCACCCTACAACTCCTCCGCATGGAGGGGTGTACATTCTTCATGGGGTATAAACACGGATGAAAACAAATACCTATGAAACAAGAAGATAATCAAGCTCCACAAACAACAATCTCCCACTTGGAGACTGATCACAACAATTCCACTGACATTGTACCTTTTGGAATATACTCCACCTTGGACCTATAAAATTTATCATCTTCACCTTCATGCTTGAAGACCAATTGAAACTAAGAAGGAACTCAATTTCTCCCTAGTTACTCCCTTTCTTAACATGTCTGTAGAATTTTGGCTAGTGTGTATCTTTTCCAACTTCAAATGTCCATCTTCCAAGGAAGATTGTATGAAATGGTACTTGAGCTATATATACTTAGAATTCAAATGAAAGGATAAGTTCTTTGCACTCTCGTTGTCAAAGTACAACTTGTTATTCTCTTGCTTCTTTCCCAATTCATCCATAAACCTCTGTAACCAAATCATCTCTTTACTAGCCTCTGTAGCAGAAACATACTCCGCTTTTGTTGTTGAAAGTGCAACAACCTTTTGCATTTTCAAAATCCAACTTATTTGTGTTCCACCTACAGTAAAAAGATACCCTGTGGTGCTCCTCCTGCTATCTTTATCACACACCATATATGAATCAACATATCCCTGTAGAACAATGTATGAACCTCCAAAACATAATGCATGAGTAGCAATACCTTTAAAATACTTGAGAACACACTTTAATTCCTCCCAATGTTCTTTGCCTGGATTGTTGATATACCTACTCACAACTCCCACTGCATGTGCAATATCTGGTCTGGTGAAAAACATCACATACATCAAGCTATCAACTGTTGATGAATAAGGGACCTTGGACATGTATTCTATCTCCTCCTGTGTCTTGGGACACATTTCCTTAGTTAATTTGAAATGGTTGGCCAAAGGTGTACTAAATTTTTTTTTTCATTCTGCGTTCTAAACCTCTCCAACACCTTCTCTATGTACTCACCCTGAGACAATGTCAATTTGTGATTTTTCCCGTCTCTTGTTATTCTCATACCAAGCATTTTTTTTGCAGCACCCAAATCCTTCATCGCAAATGAATTAGATAATTTTCTATTCAACACATTTATATCATGCATATTAGAACCTGCAACAAGCATCTCATCTACATACAATACAAAGATAATAGAGATTCCATTTTCTAGCCATTTAAAATAAACACGGTGATCAAAATGACATCTACTATAATCTTGTTCTGTCATAAACCTATCAAACTTCAAATACCACTGTCTTAGAGCTTGCTTTAGGCCATACAATATCTTCTTCAACCTGCATACAAAATTTTCCTTTCCTTTTACCCCATACCCATGTGGTTTTTGCATATAAATCTCTTCCTCCAAATCCCCATGGAGAAAAGTTTTTTTTACATCTAACTGTTCAAGAGGCAAATCTTCTACTGCCACAAGACTTAAAATAGTACTAATTGAAGTCATATTAAAAACAAGAGAAAATAATTCATCAAAATATATACCTTTCTTTTGTTCAAACCCCTTTACAACAAGTCTAGCCTTGTACCACTTTTTTTCTCCATCTTCCTTCAACTTGTAAACCAATTTATTCTGCAACATGCTCTTTTTCCTATAGGAAAATGAACCAAGTCCCAAGTATGGTTATTTACCAAGGAATCCATTTCCTCTTTCATTCCTTTCTCCCACATGTTTTTAGTGTTTACCTGCATTGCCTCTTCATAACATTCTGGTTCACCAGAACGAGTCAACAATAAATAGTACAATGAAGGAGAGTATTGTTCAGGGGGTCTACTTAACCTAGTATATATTATAACAACACTTGTACGAGTTTGAGGTATAGGTTTCTCCTATTGTTGTACATTTTGATTTTCTAGTACCTTTGGAATTTCTTTTTCAGTGATCTAATCAAGCACTGTGTATTCTGGTTTTTATTTTTCCTGTTTCTTTCCCTGCAACCTATCTTTGTACATGAACTTGCCATTGAATATGACATCTCTACTCCTAATGATTTTGTGATTTTCATAATCCCATAAGCGATAACCAAAATCATTAACACCATATCCAATAAAGGTACACTTCTTGGATTTTGCCTCAAGCTTTGTTATATTTTTTTTATCAATATGGAGAAATGCTTCGCAACCGAAAGTCTTCAAAAAATAATAGTTTACATTTTTACTTGTCCATGCCTCCTCCAGAATTCTATCATCCAAAGAGATTGAATTTCCTCTGTTTATTAAGTAAACAAGAGTATCTACAACATATTCCCAGAATTGTAAGGGAAAACTGACATGCAATCTCATACTCATTGCACGCTCGATGATTATCCTGTTCATCCTTTTTGAAACACCATTTTCTTGTGATGTTCTTGGAACTGTCTTCTCTCTACGAATGTCATGGTATGAACAGTAATAATAAAACTCATTTATTCAATATTCACCTCCATTTTCTGATGTGATACACTTCAACCTTTTTCCTGTCTCATTCTCAACCAAATCTTTCCATTTCTTAAAAGTATCAAAAACATCATATTTTTGTCGAATGCAATAAACCCAAGTTTTTCTATTTGCATCATCAATAAAAGTAACATAATAATTGTAAATGTGTTGAACCTGCACGTAATAGATATAACTGGGAAGTGACATACATAATTACAAAGAAAAGAGAAGAAAAGAGAAACATGAGAGAAATAATAGAAGAATTCTCATTAACCAAATGAATGAATGATAATTTACACATGATATACGCTATATAAGTCAACCAATGCAAATTGTATGAGAAGCCAATGCACCATATTGGTGGTATAGAGTGATATGGACACACCAACAGTTACGAGAGTAAACTGCCACAGTCTAGTCTCTTGAGCAGTTACATGAGTGAATTGCCACCTACCTGAGTTAACTAGTCTTTCAATCTTCAGTTAATTGACTGAAACATAGTTAAGTGAGGAGGAGATCATGGAATCATGGGTAATTCTCTAGTCTGGTGATGATCCAAAGGAAAATGCAATTAGTTGGTGATGATCCCAATGTTGCATGGTGATAATCCCAACGTAGCATCTAGACTCCACTCAACTGAATGAACTGAAGTGAATATTATCCCTAGACGAATATTCTTCCTAAAATATAGGAGAATGAATAATGAATAATAAACATAGGAAAAACATTAATAAAAAAAAATCCTAGGTGTGTGTGAAGTAACTCCAACACCCCCCCTTGAACATCACTATGGTGAAAATAAATAATGGGTCCCAGCAATGAGGCCATGTTAGGTACCCAAATACAAAAGATACACTGAAATAAACTGAGGAAAGAGGGGAAACTTCATGGGAACTCCCCCCTCCCCCCCTCAAGGTACAATGTATGTAAAAATAATAATTGATAGTTGCTAGGAAACCGTGTCCTTCACTCCAAGATGACTGCGCAGAGAATGGAACTTCTTCTCAATGAAGGTCTTGGTGAAGATGTATGTTGTCTGTTCTTCTAAAGGAAATACCTGTAGGTCAATGATCCCCTCGTGTAATAAGTCTTGGATGTAGTGCATGTGGATCTCAATGTGATTTGTCTATTGCCTCTAATCTATATCTCTGTAGAACTTCAGAGTGTTGTGGTTGTCACACTAGATGACGATCGTCCGATGAAACTGAATGCCCAACTTAGTGAGAAAATGATGTAGCCACATAGCTTGAATGGTCAAGTTAACTACCCCTTTGTACTCTTCCTTGGCTGAAGATAGAGCAATAACATCTTGCTTCTTGCTCGACCAATAGATAGGCCTGGAACCAAGACTGAGTGAGTAACTAGATGTGGACCTGCAATCAATGTTATCGCCATACCAGTCAGAATCACTAAACCCAATGAGGTCCAATGTAGATAATGTTGAATAGTGAATCCCAAAGTTGATGGTGCCCTATACGTATTGAAGGATATGCTTTGCATCTTTCCAATGTAGCTCATGCGACTCCTACATGAACTTGGAGACTGCGCCAACTGCACAAGAGAGGTCTAGTCTGGAGTGTGTGAGATTCAACAAGCTTCCCTCTAGCTGTCTATATAGTGTGCTATCAACCAGTGGAGTGTCCCTGCCATCCTCAAGTCAGACTCCCGATATAAAAGGAGTTGAAGAATACTTGCAGTATGTCATGTGAAATATCTTAAGGATATCTCGTTCATAGTTGGCCTGATAAAACTTGATGCCTGATGCATCCCGACTAATCTCGAGTCCAAGGAAGAAATGTAGCAGACCCATGTCCATCATCAAGAACCTATCATGTAAAATCCTCTTGAATATAGAAATCATTGAAGTCAAGAAACCGGTGATCAACAAATCATCAACATACGAAACTAAGAGTATAAGTGAATCAGTCGTCCTGAGCATGTAAACATTCAAGTCTAATTTACAACGTACAAAGTTCTGTGACGACAGGTAGGAGTCCATATTGGCATACCATGCCCTTGGATCTTGCTTGAGGCCATAAAGAGACTTCTTTAGTTGATAGACCAAATATGAATCCTTCATAAATCCCTCGGGCTACTCCATATAGATCTCCTCAGAGAGATCACAGTGAAGAAATGCACTCTTCACGTCCATCTGATGGAATTCCCATCCCTTGGCTGTCGAAATAGAAATCACCAAACGTATGGAATCTATTAGAAATGAGAATCACCCTTCGACTGCTACAGGATAATCCCACTACCCATTTGATTTAAAATATTAAAACAAGTTATACTTGGTGGATCAACAAGATAAGAGTAAAAGGGAGGGCATCGAGCTACTTGCAAATACATTCTATTGGGAATGGAGTCATAACATTCTGCAAATCATAGGAAATCAGGTTTCCTACCAAACAAAAGGCTTATGCAAAGATGGGTAGAAGAATAGAAGATAAACAAAAAGAATAATATCCATATAACAAAGATCCTTTATGTAAGATATATTATAAAGTGCTTGAAGAATAATGAGTGATTAACAAGAAATTACCACAAATATTTTGCATCTCATGAATCCATTAACCAAAGGAATCCTTTGATATTCAAAATCTCTAAATATTACTCAAGCAAGATGATAATAAAGAATGGAAACAAGAAAAAATCCGGTATCACAACTTTCATGAATCTCTAATGGCATCAATTCCTACAACACATGCTCTTAGGATTACAAATGAGCAACTCAACTGCTCCTCTATCTCTCTCCTCTCTTGGATCATGACTCCAACCCTTTCCTTCTCAAAATCCCTTTGATATGTAGTAAATGATCTATATATACATTGATGAGGTCGAAACCAAGGAGATACATAGGATTTTCCTCCATTTAGGAGTCTTGTTACAAAAGTTTCCAACAAGAACCTAGCAAATTCCTATTTTTCAGGATCTTTCCTATTGTGATAAATGCCTTTTGAAATAGGTCATTGTGCTTGATATGGAGATGGAACACATGTCCCTCCTGTACAAATAACTCCTAGCAGACCATTCATACCTTCCCTGATAGCTGGCATCCCTCCCATAGCTCAAATATTTTAGACTGTTAAAGTTCGTAGCGCCTGTGACAACATGCATTTTGAACTTTCCTGTAGGTGATGATTTTGTCTTTTCGCCCAAAATACAAATTGGGTCAGGATGATGTTTTGTCAGCAAGTCAAAAACACCATTTTTGTCCTCCAAACCAAATTTAAGAGGAACCCATATGGGAATTCAAAATTTAAAAGCAAAACAATCCTCTGTTGTGTGACGATTTCTTACAAACTATCATAAATTACTAGTATGCAGCGTTGGCACTACAAACTTTCATGTAGCAGCCTGTTTCACTTGATAAAGTATTAAAAACTCCAAAAACTTTATCCACTTTCCTGTAGCAGCCTATTTCGCTTGATAAAGTATTAAAAAACTAAAAAAAAATATCTCAAGTGCCCCAAACTATTGTAACAACTTATAATATTGGTACATGACTGGAAGAGAACATCATAACAACTAAACATGATTTATAAATCATAACCCTCCTGAAAATTGCAAAATGCATCAAACAAGAAACTTGTCAAAAACTGATATTGGTTAAGGAGGTTAAATTTCTTCAATTTTTAACTCTGGAGCTTCTGCTGGTAGCAACTTTAGCCAACATGTCAATATTTCTCTTGTCCAACTCTTCTTTAAAAGGCTGTAGTTCTACCTTTAACTTTCTGACCTAAGCTTGATGAGATCTATTTTGTTTGTAGAGGCTTCTTTGATCAATGGATCTGAATCAGGTAGTTTCATGTCATAGGGTTTTTCCCTTACATTTTCACCTCTCTTATGAGATTTCTTACTATGTTTACTATCCATATTGATGCCGAGGAATGGTTTATGTGAGTTGTAATAATGGGTAGATGTACGAAAATAGGGAATATAAGAAAATAGGGTTTTGATGACAAACCGTTTTCAATAGGCTGACCTTGTATATAATTTTTATACAACTCACTTTATGCACATTTAAGAATGAGACAGGGCATCCTTGAAATAGGAGATATAAAGAAAGGAAACTGGAATTTATAATAAGAGGGAGACACATGGGAATTCTCTGCTTAAAACATGGTTTTTATGACAATACAACTATCATTTAACAACATGATAATGGATGCAATATTTAAACATAGTTCGACAACTGATCACACACAAAAATAAAGTTGATATGGGTGCAAAGTCACTCTTTTAATTCGAGCTTGCAAAATATGTAGAACAAAGGTTTTGAACAAAAATGGAATAGAGGATTTATAGCGCTCAATTTGCAGTGCATAGTTCATAGCGCCAAAACATAAGGTTCGGAGCATTGGGGAATATCGGTGGAGAAAATAAATTCTAAGTAATGGGAAGGATATAAGAGGCCTTAGAGTTGATGAGGTTTAATGAGAAATTTTTAGAGCATGAAGGAAATGAATTTGAAAGCAGGCAACAACACGATAGAAGAGTTCTCATCGTTGAGGGGTGAAACCAACAAAAACCTCTCTTTCAACCTTTAAACATTGTGTAAAATCTCATGGAGTACCTAGTGGACTTGTGCTTGATGCCGATGTATTTTGAATTTGCACAAGGATGTTTGCAATTTGTCCAAATTCCAACCCTCCTCTTCAGCCAGTTCACGACGCCTGTCTACTAGTTCACAACGGCTGATTCAAGCAAGAATTGCATACTTTGAGGAGACTGTTAGGAGATCTGATGGCATGATCCCTAAGAAATTGGTTAAAGATGGTGCTGAAAACAATGAAATCTCCTCTTTCATGGTTATTTAATTTACAATGATGACATATTCAAGCATGGTGTACTTAGAGTACGTTGTGAAATCTCCTAGTGAGTTGGAAATGCATACACCCGACTCTGACTTGACACTTAAATGGATAAATGACGACATAAATAAACTTGTGTACAACATGGAGGTGTGACATGTCAAGGTAATGATGTAAGGATCAAAGGTGTTACTCAAAAAAAAAAACCAAAGTGGTTCTTTTTGACCCCTAATATTCTATGTGCTAACATATGGCTCCACAAGGGATGGCATGCTCCCTGCGAGTTGCCAATAACATGCAGTTCTAGTGCCTTATCCATTCCATATATGCACTATGTACTCTATCTATACCTTGAGAGAACCTCACATCATTTATTGAAAACTGAAAAACACTCACTGCAAACCAAATGCTTGCATAACAAGCTTATTTCTATACATAATCCTACTCTAAACTACCCAGTTGAATAACTTTGCTCAATTTAAGTCATACTTCCAATGCATCCAGGTGAGTATCGAACTAATGAAAAACGCCTTCCATGCAATTGTTCGAAAGCATATTCAAGTGATATGAATCTTGAAACAAGAGGTTAATAATCACTTTTGTCCCCGACAATGACGCCAAACATTTTAGTACTGAGAATCACCCTTATATTGCTATAGGATAATCCCAATACCCATTTGATTTAAATCATTAAAAAAGGTTATACTTGGTGGATCAACAAGATAAGAGTAAAAGGGAGGGAATCAAACTACTTGCAAATACATTATATTGGGCATGGCATCATAACATTTTGCAGGTCACAGGAAATCAGGCTTCCTACCAGAAAAAAGGTTTATGAAAAGATGGGCAGAAGAATAGAAGGTAAACAAAAAGAAGAATATCCACATAACAAAGATCCTTTATGTAATATATATTAAAGAGTGCTTGAACAATAATAAGTTATTAACAGGGAATTACCACTAATCCTTTGCAACTCATGAATCCATTAACCAAAGGAATCTTTTGGTTTTCAAAATCTGTAAATATTACTCAAGAAAGATGATAAGAAAGAATGGAAACAAGAGAAAAATAGTCTAGTATCACAACTTTCATGAATATCTAATGGACTCAATGCATATAACACATGCAATTAGGCTTACAAACGAGCAACTCAATTGTTCCTCTAGGTCTCTCCTCTCTTGGATCATGAATCCAACCCTTTCCTTCTCAAAATATCTTTCATATATAGTGAATCATCTCTCTCTACCCTAAGGAGGTCGAAACCAAGGAAATACATAGGATTCTCCTCCATTTAAGAGTATTTTTACAAAAGATTCCAACAAAAACCTAACAAATTCCTATTTTTCAGGATCTTGCCTATTGTGATAAATGCCTTTTGAAATAGGTCATTCTGCTTGATATGGATATGGAACACATGTAACTAATGTTCAAATAACTCCTAGGAGACCATTCAAACCTTCTTTGACAACTGACATCCCTCCCATAGATCGAATTTGTCAGACTGTTAGAGTTCACAACGCCTGTGACAACATGCGTTGTGAACTTTCCTGTAGGTGATGATTTTGATTTTTCGCCCAAAATACAAACTGCGTCAAGCTGATTTTTTGCCAGAAAGTGAAAAACACCATGTTTGTCCTCCACACCAAATTTTAGAGGAACCCATATGGGAATTAAAAATTTACAAGAAAAACAATCCTCTGTTGTGTGCTAATTGCTTACAAATTGTCAGAAATTACTAGTTTGCAACGCCAACACTGCAAACTTTGCAATAGCAGCATGATTTGCTTGATAAATTCTTAAAACATTCCAAAACATATCTCCAATTCCCCAAACTATTGTAACAACTTTAATCTCGGTACATGACTAGAAGAGAACATCCTAACAACTAAACATGGTTTATAAAGCATAACCATCCTCAAAATTGCAAAATGTATCAAACAAGAAACTTGTCAAAAACTGATATTGGTTAAGGAAGTTCAATTTCTTCATTTTTTAACTCTGGAGCTTCTCGTGGTAGAAAAATTAGCCAACATGTCCAGATTTCTCTTGGCCAACTCTTCTTTAAAAGGTTGTAGTTCTGCATTTAGCTTTCTGATCTGAGCTTGATGAGATCTATTTTGTCTGTAGAGGATTCTTTGATCAATGGATAAGAATCAAGCAGTTGCATGTCATAGGGTTCCGTCCTTACAATTTCACCTCCCTTATGATTTTTCTTATGTTGTTGACTATCCATAATAATGCTGAGGAATGCTTTCTATGAGTTGTACTAACGGGTAGATGTACGAAAACAAGGAGTATAAGAAAATAGGGTTTTGATGACAAACTCTGTTGAATAGGCTGAACTTGTACATAATTTTTATACAAATCACTTTATGCAAATTCATGAATGAGATGGGGCATACTTCAAAGAGGATATACAAAGAAAGGAAACTGTAATTTGTAATAAGAGGGATACACTTGTGAATTCTCTGCTTAAAACATAGTTTTTTATGACAATACTAGTATCATTTAATAGCATGATAAGGCATGCAATATTTAAACCTAGTTTGACATATTATCAACCAAAAACATCAATCTTAGATGGGTGCATATTCACTCTTTTAATTTGATCTTGAAAAATATGCATAAGAAGGGTTTTCAGCAAAACTGGAACAAAGGATTTGTAACGCTGAATTTGCAACACATAGTTTGCAGCGCCATAACAGAGGGTTCGCAGTGTTGGGGAATATGAGTGGAGAAACTCAATTATGAGTAATGGGAAGGATATATGAGGTATTATAGGTGATGAGGTTTAACGAGCAAGGTTCATAGCATGACATAAATGAATTTGAAAGCATGCAACAAAAAAATAGAACAACTCGCAACGTTTATGGGTGAAACCAACAAAAATCTCTCTTTCAACCTTTAAACATCGTGTAAACTCTCATGGAGTACTTGGTTGACTTGTGATTGATTCCGATGTATTTGAATTTGCACAAGTATGTTTGCAATCTTTCCAAATTCCAAACCTCCTCTTCATCCAAGCCACAACGCTAGTTCGTAGCGCGTATCTACCTGTTCACAACACTTGATTCAAACAAGAATTGCATACTTTAAGGAGACTGTTAGGAGATTTGGTGACATGTTCCCTAAAAAATTTGTTAAATATGGTGGTGAAAATAATGAAATATCCTCTGTCATGGTTCTTTAATTTGCAATGATGATAGATGAAAGCATGATGTACTTAGAGTATGTTGTCAACTCTCCTAGTGAGTTGGCAACGCATACACTCGACTCTGATTTGGCACTTAAACAGATAAATGATGACAAAGGGAATCTTTTGTACAACATGGAGGTGTGACATGTCAAGGTAATGATGTAAGGATCAAAGGTGTGACTCAAAAACAAAACCAAAGTGGTTCTTTTTTACCCATAAAATTCTATGTGCTAACATAATCCTTCTTCTCTATTGGTGTGAAGGTCTCATCATAGTCAATGTAATGCACTTGTTGAAAGCCTTTGAAAAATAGCCCAGATTTGTATCTGCTAATATGTCCATCTGCTACGCTCTTGGTATTCTAGAACCATATGCACCTGACAAGTTTCCTTCATGAAGGAAGGGGAACCAGATCCCAATTTTGGTTCTCGAGGAGGGATTTGTACTCTTTCTGCATGGTGGATTCCCAAAAGGGATTTCCAACAGACTCGACATAATAATGTGAATCTGAAGATCGAACCAAGAAAATATTGTTGGGTGGAAACGGTTCAATGGAAGTGAGTGAAAGAGGAGGTTCCTCAAAATCAGATCGAGTCCTTCTAGTATCAACTTGATCCCCAACAAGATCCCCTGCACCTTGAAGAGTAGTCTAATCCCACTTGGGCCTTAACTCTGGCTCTACATCTGCATCTGCATGCACTAAATTTTCATCTGACTGTACTTACTCTGTATCTAGATCATTTGAATCCTCTGAATCAGAACTCTCATTTGAAGAAGATTAGGCATGTGAATTATCATCATCTCTCACAGGTGGAAGAACAAAGGTATGGGACTGTTGAGATGCATGTGGGACACTTTCCTCGAATTGGACACTTCTCTTAATAATGAGTCGGTCTGAGGAAAGATCAATAAGTCTGTATCCCTTCACACCGTCTAGGTATCCAACAAAGATACACTTTGTTTTTTGTTGGTCAAGTGCCTTCCTCTTTTCAGAGGGAATCTGGGCCCATGCACGTGAACCGAAAATATGAAAGTGGGTCACTTCTGGTTTGAGACCATTCCAAGCCTCATAGGGGGTCTTATACTTGACATATCTATGGGGATATATATTTTGGATGTAGGTTTCAAAATTAATTTCTTCGGCCCATAATATTTTTGGAAGTGACTTTGCATGTAGCATGCAGGATGCCATCTCTTTTAGAGATCTTTTTTTTCGCTCAACAACTCTATTTTGTTGTGGAGGATAAGGAGCTATGTGATGCAACTGAATCCTTGATTCATGAAAAATATTCTGGACCTCATGGTTGACACACTCTCCCCTGTTATCAGTTCGGAGGATTTTGATTTTCTTTCCTCACTGTGTCTCAACAAGGGTTTTGAAATCTTTCAGGTGTTGAAGGACCTGTGATTTTTTCTTTAGAAACAAAATCCATGTGAATCATGAGAAATCATCAACAAAAATGAGCACGTACCTTGATTTGTTTATTGATGGATGCGGAAAAGGGCCCATGAGGTCACTATGGATCAAATATAAAGGAAAGGAAGCTCTCTGAGTATTTCCTTTGTCGAATTTCTCTTGAGGGTGTTTTCCATGAACACATCCCTCACAAATTCCTTTGGAGAAGTGGATGTCGGGTAGAAAATCAACCATTATCTCCTTTCTAATATGTTTCATATATCTGAAATTTAAATTCCCAAATCTTTCATTCCATATCCTATTGTTTTCATCAGCATGGGTAAGCAGTAATGCAAAATCTGGTTCAATAAATTCATAAAATGTGTAGATTCTAGATTGATGATTTACCTCACCGGTAGAAACCATGGAATTGGTTTGCATGTCATATATATCCACTGCATCAGGAGTGAATTTTAATATCTTTCCGGTGTCGAATTTAGTCATCTGATACATGGAGAGAAGATTGACAAAAATTTTGGGAATGTGCAACACATTCTTGAAGCTTCCATTTGTGAGTTCAATCCTTGCTTTGTCGATGACCTCGAATGGAGATTTGTCCCCCATATGAATAGGAGGACCTTTGCATGCATCCAATGAAGAATAGACATCCTTTTGGCAGCCATGTTGTGTGATGCTTCTGAATCTATGATCCAAGCATCGGGAAAGGAGTTGATGGAAATCAAAGCATGGCTAGAATTTCCTTTCTTGGGATTCTGATCTTCTAGCTTATTCTTCTTGGCACCCTCGAGGATGTGATATCCAAGGTTGTTTTTATAAATTATTTGGGTCATTAGATATACATGTTTCTCCATACATGCAGATTCTAGATGGAATCCTTTATGGAAGTAAGTGAATTTCTCCCCTTTTCTTCCCTTTCCACCTTTAGATCCAGAGGCATCGTTGAAGCATTTTTAGTACCCTTTCTTCTTTGTATTTTCATGTGTTTTACTTTTGTCTTTATATTTAGATTTATGATATTGATGGTTGCTGCCATATTTCATAGTAAGTGCATGTGCCTTTGGGCCTTTGATTTTTCCCATGTTGATGAGCTTGCTCCACTCTTGTGTCAGAGAATCGATAAAGTCCTCAAGAGAAGGAATCTTCCAGGTAGATCCAGATGCGGATCTAAATGAATGAAATGTGGATACAAACACTAAGTATTATGGACCAAGTGTAAATGTGTTGGACCTGCACAGAATAGATCTAGCTAGAAAATACCACACACATTTGCAGAGAGAAATTGAGAAAGAAAAAGTAAGAGAGAAATAATGGAAGAATTCTCATTAACCATTTGCCACAGTCAAAGAGTGAATAATTTACAATAGATATAGGATACATGAGTAAATAATGAGCCATAGTAGTGGTCTAGAGTGATCTGGACACACACCAACAATTACGGTAGTGAAATTCCACCTAATCTAGTCTCTCAGGCAGTTACGGGAGTGAACTGCCACCTAGTCTAGTTTCTTAGGCAATTGTGGGAGTGAACTTCCACCTAGCTGAGTTAACTAGTCAACTAGTTTTCAGTTAACTGACTGAACAAAGAGTAGTGAGGAGTTAACTTAGGAAATCAAGGGTAATGCACTAGTCTGGTGATGATCCCAAGGCAACTGCACATTATCTGGTGATGATCCCAATGTTTCATGGTGACAAAACCAATGCAACATCTAAACTCAACTCAACTAGTCAAACTAAAGTGTCAACTGAAGAGAATATTCTCTAGGTGGAATATTCTCCCCTAAAATATAGCAGACTAGATAATGACTAATTATGAATAATAAACAAGGAAAAACCTTAGGAAAAATAAATCCTAGGTGTGTGTGAAGTAACTCCAACACCAAGTTTGGAGATAATGGTGAAAACAATTTGTTTCTCCTCCTTATATTTATCAACCTCACAAGCCTTGAGTTGCGTCAACAAACCCTTATATTTGGTAAAGAAATATTGGATATTTTCAAAGCTTTTTGGATCCAATGTGAGCAATTAAACTTCTATCATGTTTCCCCTCATGTCCTCCTGTTTTCCAAAAATACCTTCCATGGTGGTACAAGCTTCATTGGGGGTTTTACAGGAGGATATGTGAAAGAGAAGTGCAGGAGAAATGAGACTGCATATTGTTATGAACGCTTCATCCATTTGATTTAGATACTTGGATTTTTCTAAGGATAATATTGGTTCTTCCTCTGTGTTCATGGTTAACCTATAAAATTATCTACTCTGAATATGCATTATCATCTTATCCTTCCATGCAAAGAAGTTGTAATGTGTAAGAATGAATTCTTTTGCAAATTCCATTTTTCCAGTGTCTTCAATATTCAATACCTACAAAAAAAAAATTGGTGTGTATTTTACCTAGCATTCCATCGGCTCTGATACCATGTAAATGTGTTGAACCTGCATAGAATAAATCTAGCTGGGAATTGACATACACAGTTGCAGAGAAAATAGAAACAAGAGAGAAAGAATAGAAGAATTCTCATTAACCAAATGAATGAATGATAATGTACACATGATATACTCTGTATAACTCAACCAATGCAAATTGGAGGAGAATCCAATGTCCCATAGTAGTTTTCTAGAGTGATCTGGACACACATCAATAGTTACGAGAATAAATTGCCACCTAGTCTAGTCTCTCAGGCAATGACGGGAGTGAACTGCCACCTAGTTGAGTTAACTAGTTTATCAGTCTTCAGTTAACTCACTGAAATAGAGTGAATTGAGGATGAGATCAGGGAATCATGGGTAATGTGCTAGTCTAGTGATGATGCCAAGGACAATGCACATTAGTTGGTGATGATCCCAATGCTTCATGGTCATAATCCCAATGTGGCATCTAGACTCCACTCAACTGATCAAACTGAAGTGAAAACTTAAGAGAATATTATCCCTAAAATATATGAGACTAACTAATGATTAATAAACATAGGAAAAATAAATCCTAGGTGTGTGTGAAGTAACTCCAACAATAAAAAGAGCCACAAAGAGATGATACATGAGTTGGTCCCCATACATCTATATGGAAAAGATATAACCTTTCACTCTTATTTTCTTTTTCGACTCTGATAAATATTACTCTCTTCTATTTTCCATAAAACAAATTCTCATAGAAATCCAAATCAATTTGTTTAAGATCTGGGAGTAAATTTTTTTTGTGAAGTATCTGCATCCCCTTCTCACTCATGTGTCCAAGCCTATGATTCCACAATGTTGTATCCACTCCTGTAGAAGCTAAAGAGATCGAAGAGTCAGTATTACTAATACATAAATACAATGTACCTACCTTCTCTCCTTTTTCTATCACCAGTGATCCTTTGGTGACCTTCCACACCTTATCTATAAATATGGATATACAACATTAACTTGTCAACTACCTTGTTGAAATTGGATTTTTCCTTATATCTAGAACATGTCTTACCTCTTTCAACAACTATTGGTTTCCATTCCTTTGCTTTATTTTTACCTTTCCCGTTCCAACAATTTTGCATGCTGCATCATCACCCAAATGAAGCTATCCAAAATCACCTTGAACATAATCTAGAAAATGGTTCCTATGGGGTGTGGCATGAAATTAAGCCTTTGAATCTACTACCCAAGACTTAGAAATATTATCTACCGAAAGAATCAAAACATCTTGTAACACATCACCTGTTACATTTGCTTCCTGATTTTTCTCCTCTTTTCCATCTCTTTGTTTCTTTGGAGCTCTGCAATATTTCTTCAGATGTTCTTTCTTCCCACAATTCCAACACTCTATCTTTCCTAGTTTGGATTTGGTTCTACCCTTCCTATAATTCCCACAGTTTCCTAAGCCCTTTCCTATATACTTTTTTCTTCCCCTATTCACCATGTTTAATGCATTACCTAATGTCTCACATGTGATTTTCTATCGCATTTACTCGCTAAGTATAACACCAACAACATCATAAAATTCTAAAGTGTTTGAACTAGATACAAAGTTACTTACAACCATAACCATGTCGTTCAAACTTTCTGGAAATGAGCACAAGATTAGAAGAGCTCTGACCTCATTATCAAAGTCAACTTTTACAAAACTTAGCTTATTAGTAATCATATTAAATTCATTTAAATGATATGTAACAGACCCACCTTCTGATATCTTCATATTAAATAATATCTTCATTATAAATACCTTATTGGACACCAACGGTTTTTCATACAGTTTAGTCAATGCATCCATCAACTCCTTCATTGTCTTCTCTTTCAAAATATTGATATCCACCAACACTACTAGGCTCAACCATATCGTTCCTAGTACCTTTCTGTCAAGAACCTCCCATTCTTCGTCCTTCATCACCATCAACTTCTTTTCGATTCCACCCAATGGTAGGAATATATCCTTCTGATATCAACAATCTTCCACTTACATATTCCATAACTGGTAGTTTTGGCCGTTAAATTTCTCAACCCTAAACGCTCCATCTTCCACCATTTCTCCCACTCAAACCAGGAAACCTCTTTTCCTGTGAGTTACCTTTTTATTTAATACCAATTGTTAGAAAAAAATGATCGCAGAGTAATAAAATAAAAACAAATGTATAAATAAAACATAGAAGATACACAATACGATAGAGACACATATATACGTGGTTCACCCAGTGTGGGCTATGCCCACTAGATAAATGTCTAGTTCCTTCCTTATTAATATCCAGCAAAATGAATGGATACAACCTACAACATGCCCGTTGTAAAATCATCTTCTTTCTCTCATAGTCTCCTCTCTTAGAATACAATATTCATAATGATACACAATCATAATACATTTTCCTCATAAGAGAGGGTTTCCTTCTAGGGAAAGAACCCTAACATAACTTCTACTGTTAGATCTATGAACTTATAATGAATGATCCAGATGCAACCCCCCTGTGTGGAGGGGTGTAAATTATTTTGAGGTGTACAGTCTTAATGGGGTATAAACATGACTGAAAACAAAGACCTATGAAACAAGAATATAATCAGGCTCCACAACCAACAAGATCCTCCATATCAAACACCCTATCCAATTCAGGCTTTAACCTGTTCATTTTGACCATAATTTTGATTTCCAAAAGCATATCGACAACATATAACAAAAAAATAATGAGCATGCCATTTTCAAACTTTTTAAAGAAAACACAGTGATCATATTCACTTCTTGTAAAATTTAGGCTCACCATGAAGGAATCAAACTTCTTGTACCATTGCCTGGGAGACTGTCTCAGTCCATACAATGACTTCTTGTGTTTTCATACAAGCCTATTATTGCGATCATGAACAAACCCTTTTGGTTGTTCCACAACATATAACAAAAAAATAATCAGCATGCCATTTTCAAACTTTTTAAAGAAAAAACAGTGATCATATTCACTTCTTGTAAAATTTAGGCTCACCATGAAGGAATCAAACTTCTTATACCATTGCCTGGGAGACTGTCTCAGACCATACAATGACTTCTTGTGTTTTCATACAAGCCTATTATTGCGATCATGAACAAACCCTTTTGGTTGTTCCATATATATATATATATATATATATATATATATATATATATATATATATATATATATATATATATATATATATATATATATATATATATCATAATCCAAATATCCATGTAGAAATGATGTTGTAACATCTAGCTAGTCTAACTCAAGATCAAGTAAAGAAACTAGTGCTAACACAACACAAACTGAAACAAGCTTCTCAACTGGTGAAAATATTTCATGAAAATCAATACCTTCCTTTTGAGAATACCCTTTTTCTACCAGTATTTCTTTATACCTTTCAATTTTATCATCAACACCCTTTCTCAATTTGTAGACCCACTTTCAGCCGACAACCTTCCTCTCCTTTGGTAGTTCTACCAGGTCCCATGTTTTATTCGTCTCTAAGAAATCCATTTCTTCTTTCATAGTTTTTTTCCATTGAGCACTTTCAGATACTGTTATTTCTTCTGGATAACAACTAGGTTCTCCAACAATAGAAACCAAATCCATAGATGAAACATAATTGTCATACCTTGTAGTATGATTATTCACACGTGTAGATATCCTTAGATATGGTTGAGACATATCCTCAATTTCTTGGATATTTTATGCATTTTCATCTTCTATAACTTCTTCATGCTCCTCCCTTTCTGAAGATGGTTGAGTTTCCAACTAAATTTGCTAAACTTGCTGTACATGTTCTTGTCTCACTTCAACATCTACGAGTTATGATTTTAAGAGTCAGAATTCATCAAATACTATATCTCTTCTTATGATGAGTTTGTGGGAAGTAGGATCCCACAATATATACCACTTAACTCCATAACCATAACCAACAAAGACATATCTCTTTGATCTAGGATCTAACATAGAAAACTAATCTTTATAAATAAGATCATAAGCATGGCAACCAAATATTCTAATATTTTAAAATCACACGAATGACATGTCCATACCTCTTATGGAATATTATAGTTTATTGCAGTTAATGGTGACATATTTATTATATATCATGTTGTAAGAATTGTTTATTCCCACAATTCCTGTTACAACTTGACATTACTGAGAATGTTCCTTTCTCTCTCTAGAATAGTCCTATCCATGTGTTCAACAACACCATTTTGCTGATGAGTATAAACCGTGGTCTTATGTCTTTCGATCCCAACTTCCTTGCAATAGTTTTTCAAAATTAAAATACTTGCAGAAATTCAAATTCATAAACTTTAAACTTGGAAGTGACTTTCAATCAACCAATACCTTAATCCCTTTATTGCTCATATGACCCAAACAATGATTCCATAAACGAACAGAGTCAGTCTCACCTTCATATGCTACAACTTTTGGATTTATTTATGTGCTTCCTTCAAGCTGATAACAGTTCCTGATCCTCTTTTACTTCATGACTAGTCAGATGCCTTTGGACACCTTCAGTACTCCACCTTGATTTGTACACCTATAAACAATAGAATATAAAACTCTCAAATATATCAAGTTCTTTCTAAGTTCGGGTACATTCCTCACATATGTTAATGTTCTTAGAGTACCATCACACATTTTAATCTGGACGCTACCAACCCCAACAATTTTACAAGAAAATTAATTTCCCATAAAAACAACACCATCATCAATAGATTAGTAAGTTGAGAACCAATTTATATGAAAAAACATGTGTATGGATGTGCCAGAATCTAAATACCAATGATGATGTTGATGTGAAACATCACAAGTAGACAATACCTCATCAACCATACTTGAACTAGAACCTGAACTTGTTTCAACTAAATTAGCTTCCTTTGCTTCTTTTATGGAGTCCTCTTTGAATGCATTCTGTCTTTTTCAACAATCCTTCTTGAGATGCCCATATTTTCCATAGAAATAACATTTATGCTTACTCTTTTTGCCTTTTGACTTAGACCTTGATGTACCCCTCTAATTTTTCCCTTTTTTTTGTAGATCAACCTCTAACCACTATTGCTTCTGCTGTTGAGGTTTCTTTACTGGAACTTCTCCTCATATCCTTAGAAAATAAATCTCCCACAACAATGTCATAATAAAATTGAATGTGTTGAGCTAAACCACATAGAGTTAACCAGATGAACCCAAGACTCTGACAATGAGTGTCTGCGTCTTCATACTTTACTTCCATACTAGATAATTGACAAATGAGTGTATTGAAAACATTCAAATGATGAACAATTTTTGTACCTTCTTTCATCCACAAGCTGTACAACTTCCTCTTCAAGAATATTTTTTTCGTCAAGGACTTTTTCATATACAGACTCTCGAGTCTATTCCACAAACCTGTTGTTGTCTCCTCTCCAGCGATGTTGAACAACACTTCATCTGTGAGACACAAACGAATGGTACTGAGGAATCTTGCATCCATATCTTCCTAGTCCTCATCTGTCATGCTTGTTGGTTTCTTTGAATTTCCTTCGAAAACCTTCTTCACTCCTTTTTTCACAAGCAGATCCCACATCTTAAACTTCCATAACTCAAAGTTATTCTTACCGCTTAATTTCTCCACCTCAAACTTAGAACTCTACACTTTTTCTATTATCACAAATTATTAAAACCAAACTTATAATCATAATCCTTAATATGGAATTAGAATTATATTACTCAAGGTTTAACCCAAACAATAATTAAAAGGTTTAATCCAAAAACGTTTTAATAATATATAAAAGTATACACCTCAAATATATTTGATAAGGCATCCACCCATGAAATAAAACGATCCTTCATAAAAATATACCACCTAAGCATCCTCCGCGTATTTAATTATCCTCCACTCATTTAATATAGGTGTTTCTCCACTTATTTAATAATCCTCCACTCATTTAAATATACCATGTCTTATGCATAATGAAAAAAGATTCGAATTTCATAAGAAACCTTTATTTATTGGATTGTCGCACCCTAGACAAGGATAACATGCGACACTTACATCCGCAAGTGTAGTAATGTGTAATATGTAATATGGATTACTTGTGACAAGTCACAATTTTCCTATGACATTTTGTTCAAATTGTTGCACTGTGTAATATGTACTACTTGGATACTTTACATAAATTAAATTTCATAATTGTGCTTTTGACTGTCGCGTTGTGTAACATAGACAATTTTCAATAATGTAATAAAACCTATCCTAGGTCGATTCACTCTACTTAAATTGATTCGGTTAATCTACTTTGTTATCCAACGATCTGATTATCTTCTCTATCACTCTCATATCATTCAACTCTATGCTTTGATACCACTTGTTAGGAAGAGGAAGAAAAAATGTAACAAGATTCTAATAGAAAATAATATAGAACCAACATTAAACCAGAGACAACAACAATCACATGATTGATACAATAATTTATGTAGAAACCCGATATGGGAAAAAACCATGGGGCAATGATAATCAATATTCTTATTATTCAAGGGAGAATTACTATAGCCAACAAAGGAATAAAACCATCCTCTTCTCTCTACGCACACATCCTACTCCATGGTATTGTGTATTTCTCACACACCCCTCACCTCCATGGGTATGCTCATATATATATATCATCTCTCAAACAATTAGACAAACTGAATATAATAAGATCCACTAGTTACACAAATTGTTCACTGAAGAGTGCATGCATGCACATTCTAAATTTAGCTGATGTGCATGTGCATTCTACCACATGGGAAATTGGTTGGCACGTTTTCAACATCCTTATCAAATTTAAAGAGCCACCCAACAACAACAACACAGTCCTGAAGCATAGTCCTCAAGGTGAAATGTACATGTACTTTTGTCGTGGCAACTGGTCAATATATTGAAGTTTTGGTTTGAAGACATCAATAATGCATCGTCGGATGTCTTGGTCATACAAGAAATCGATAGTACCTTGTACATATCGAAGTGGTGAAATCGATGGTAGATGAATTTCCTTACATCTGTCAAAGCCATGTTGTATGATAGTGGTCTCCGCTTCACAAACATCCCACATATGGATTTGACATTGACATATATTGAAGAGAAAAAGTAACTTTGTTTCAAGTTCACACTGATATTATCATATATTATTTTAGGGGCTAAATTAAGTCAATGTGCTAATTTTTCGTGGTTTTTCCCAAAAAAATATTAGCCAATTTCCATTTTTTTCTAAAAATGATTCGCCCAAATTCTACACATTAAAATTATTTTACCTTAAAAATAACCAAAATGTTATACAAACTATACAAAATCCTTATAAATTTGAATATTTTTACAAAGCTATCACCAAACATTTTACCTTTTTCATATTAATGACTAGTAAGATTAGTCCAAGTTTCTATATTTTAATATAAATTTCCTTCCTTAAAATTATCTCTGGATATTATTATGATACACGTGCACCCTTCATTCAAACCTATATTCACATGCGTAACTTGTTACAAAGAAGTTAAAACCTAACCAAAAAGAAACTACACAATCACCACCCTAAGGGTGATATGATATATATATATATATATATATATATATATATATATATATATAGTGTTCGAATAGATAGTGTGATTCTAATAAGGGATTTTATTTTTATGAATACATTAATGATTATTTTTTTCTTTTAGTAATTTATTTATTTTCTTTTTTAAAAAAATTATTTTATATTTTGATAATGATTAAAAATATTATTAAATATTTGAATACAAAACTAAGTAAAATTACTTAAAAAAAAAAAAATTAAATCTTTACAAGTCTATATATAATTTGAAATACATTTAATTAAACTTAAATAATCATATAAATTGAAATGCATTTTGTTAAACTTAAATAATCATAATTACATGAGTGGTCTCCTCATCATCATTGTTACGTGAAATTATGATGTCATTATAAAAATTATAGAGATCAGACCTTAATTATATGAAGATGAACAACGCGATCCTATGTGTTGTGTACCAATATGAGAGTATGATTACTAAAATAGTTTGAATACTTCACAATACAAGTTGAAGTTTTTTTAAATGGATTTCATAAACAATATTGATATAGTTTAAAAAACATAAATTTTTTTTTTTTTTTTTTTTTAATATTTAGAATGAGGAATAAGTTATATAGAAACCTTTTCTCATGCAGAAATATTTTTAAACCAAAAGATCATATTATTCTTTTAATAAAAATAATGTTCTTCACATTCAAGCTCAATAAATAGAAATATAATACCATTATGTTTGTAATGAGATTGCATCTCAACAATTATTATTATAATTTTATAAATTGAAAGATCAAATGATTCAGATTTATGAGTGGAACGAAATGAAAACACATATCTATAATATTAACAAAGAGATACATTGACTAATAATAGTGATATAGTAAAACATGACTTCTATTAAATGAGAAATATTCTAAAACTATAAAAGTGCAGACTCAAACAAGCTTGCTAGAATGGTGACAACTTATCTTTGAGAAGAGATGTGACGACTACACTCATTCACAACAAGATCAGTACAATGAGGATCCAAAGGCCCTTTTTACAACAAAAATGAATGTCAAAACCCTATGAGATGAAGCGCCAAAAGTCATGTGGGCCCCGTTGGGTTAAGTTGATACATCAACTTCTTGGGGTCGTAACTTTTTCATACGATCTCCGTTTTAGGCACACAATAGCCCATTGGAAAGGTATATCCAAGGACTACACATTTTCCCATCACACTTTCACTCTAACTAAATTGTGACTATGGTGGGCCAAAAACATATTGTTGAGGGACTCAAACTGGCCCTCAAAGTTTACAACCTGAAAAGCTAGAAAAAAACTACTAAGATAAAAAAAAAAGTAAATTCCAAGATGAAAGTTGTATGTGAGCTAACAAGAAGATATGGGTGGCCATTGATATCCACCTAGATCAATCCTCCCTCATTGAGAAGCAATGGTCTCCATTGCGTTGATTTCCCCCATCAAATGAGAAAAATTCCACTGAATTTGGCCCGAGGTGAGCCACTTGCCTTGGTGCAGGAGCTACCCTACTTGGACAACTCAATAAAGCTGAAGATTTTTTTGGGAAGTTCCTATGACCTGTGTGTCCACAATATGACATCACTTTGACATCACAATGACTTGACTATAGGGTGGATTGTATCTTTCCATCAATTATGATTGAGTGGTGATTGACTAATCTTTGGTGGAATTCCGAGATGGAAAGAATCCACTTAATGTTAGTGATAATTTGGGTCAAGCCTCCCCATATTTTCATTTCTTGGTGATGAATGATCCCTTGATTCATGTTTGTTCACATTCTGTTGTTCATGAAAAATTGAAAAATGGAAACTATTATATATGAAGCAATGGATGAAATTAGGGAGTTAATCAACACATAAAGTTTTGAGGAGTGCATTGAGGTTTCCATAGGCTCAACTCTAGATTTACAAACCCTTTGTGGTAGCAGGTTAAATCCTATGTTTAAAAATACTAGTTTGTTTCATTATGTTATTCCAATTCTAGGGGTAGGTAGGGAGTCCTCAAGGGTATCTGTTAAAAGGGTGGAGGTTGGTGGCTCTAGTAAGAATATGAAGTTTGTTAAAAGGAATAGTCCTTATTATCATAGTTCTTAGGCAGGATATTGTGATGAATGAAGTTTCTTCAATATTGGATATGGTCCTTGTTGGGATGTTCCTACGCCAGAGAACGGCGAAAGGTATACAAGGGATTAGGTGGCTCCAAATTTTGAACCTTTCATTGGTTACCATCCAACTTATTAAATTCTTTCCATAGGTTCCATTAATCTGATTTTTGTATATTCTCCTGATTGAAATCCACAAAGAATTAGGGGGTGGATCCATTGTTTCTTAAACATTGGATGCCACATTTTGATGCAAAGTCATGAAGGGTCAACATAATGCTAGTCTCGGAAAAACTCTAGGATTACCTATGAATTGATAGTCAGAGGAAGTATTTAGGGAAATTGGCTCAAGACTATGTCACTTCTATGAAGCTAGTCTAGATTCAGGCCAGATGATCCTCAGTACTATTCTTGTAGGGTAGGATATAAGGGAAGGGTTTGTTGAAAATTTGATTCTAAATTATTGTGAAAAGAAATATGAGTAGGTGTCGAAATACACAATTTTATCTTTTTAGTGTGCCCAATTTCATTCTTATGGACACTTTGGTGTTGGTGTGTAGTCTTCTGCATTCGAAAAATTAGTTGGTAAAAAATTGAAAAAGATAGAAAAATCATCAAAAGGACACCAATGACAGTTAAAATCCTCTATAAGAAGTGAATTGATCATGTTAGAAACACAATACAAACCTTGCGGAGGGGTAGTGTAGACTGGTGATGAGGAAGGGATAACTATGAATTATCACATGGAGGATCCCATCATAGTTTACTTCCATACTAGATAATTGACAAATGAGTGTATTGAAAACATTCAAATGATGAAC
>JASDQU010100518.1:977078-988040 GCA_032191745.1 Picea mariana
TGATAGTTGCTAGGAAACCGTGTCCTTCACTCCAAGATGACTGCGTAGAGAATGGAACTTCTTCTCAATGAAGGTCTTGGTGAAGATGTATGTTGTCTGTTCTTCTGAAGGAAATAACTGTAGGTCGATGATCCCCTGGTGTACTAAGTCTTGGATGTAGTGCATGTGGATCTCAATGTGCTTTGTACATTGCCTCTAATCTAGATCTCCGTAGAACTTCAAAGTGTTGTGGTTGTCACACTAGATGACGATCATTCGATGAAACTGAATGCCAAACTTAGTGACAAAATGATGTAGCCACATAGCTTGAATGGTCATGTTAACTACCCCTTTGTACTCTTCCGTGGCTGAAGATAGAGCAATAACATACTGCTTCTTTCTCAACCAATAGATAGGCCTGAAACCAAGACTGAGTGAATAACCAGATGTGGACCTGCGTTCAATTTTATTTCCATACCAGTCAGAATCACTAAACCTAATGAGGTCCAATGTAGATTTTGTTGAATAGTGAATCCCAAAGGTGATGGTGCCCTGTACGTATTGAAGGATATGCTTTGCATCTTTCCAATGTAGCTCATGCGACTCCTACATGAACTTGGAGACTGCGCCAACTGCACAAGAGAGGTCTGGTCTGGAGTGTGTGAGATACAACAAGCTCCCCACTAGCTGTCTATATAGTGTTCTATCAACCGGTGGAGTGTCCCTGCCATCCTCAAGTCTGACTCCTGGTATAAAAGGAGTTGAAGAATACTTGCAGTATGTCATGTGAAATATCTTAAGGATACCTCGTTCATAGTTGGCCTGAGATAGTTTGATGCCTGATGCATCCTGACTAATCTTGAGTCCAAGGAAGAAATGCAGCGGACCCATGTCCATCATCAAGAATCTATCATGTAGAATCCTCTTAAATATAGCAATCATTGAAGTCAAGAAATCAGTGATCAACAAATCATCAACATACAAAACTAGGAGTAGAAGTTAATCAGTCGTCCTGAGCATGTAAACATTCAAGTCTAATTTACAATGTACAAAGTTCTGTGACAACAGGTAGGAGTCCATATTGGCATACCATTCCCTTGGAGCTTGCTTGAGGCCATAAAGAGACTTCTTTAGTCGATAGACCAAATATGAATCCTTCATAAATCCCTCGGGTTACTCCATATAGATCTCCTCAGAGAGATCACCGTGAAGAAATGCATTCTTCATGTCCATCTGATGGAATTCCCATCCCTTGGCTACCAAAATAGAAAGCACCAAACGTATGGAATCTATTAGAAATGAGAATCACCCTTCGATTGCTACAGGATAATCCCACTACCCATTTGATTTAAAATATTAAACCAAGTTATACTTGGTGGATCAACAAGATAAGAGTAAAAGGGAGGGCATCAAACTACTTGCAAATACATTCTATTGGGAATGGAGTCATAACATTCTGCAAATCACAGGAAATCAGGTTGCCTACCATACAAAAGGCTTATGCAAAGATGGGTAGAAGAATAGAAGGTAAACAAAAAGAATAATATCCATATAACAAAGATCGTTTCTGTAAGATAGATTATAAAGTGCTTGAACAATAATGAGTGATTAACAGGAAATTACCACAAATATTTTGCATCTCATGAATCCATTAACCAAAGGAATCCTTTTATATTCAAAATATCTAAATATTACTCAAGCAAGATGATAATAAAGAATGGAAACAAGAAAAAATCTGGTATCACAACTTTCATGAATCTCTAATGGCATCAATTCCTACAACACATGCTCTTAGGATTACAAATGAGCAACTCAACTGCTCCTCTAGCTCTCTCCTCTCTTGGATCATGAATCCAACCCTTTCCTTCTTAAAATCCATTTGATATGTAGTAAATGATCTATATATACATTAAGGAGGTCAAAACCAAGGAGATACATAGGATTTTCCCCC
The DNA here is from genome assembly GCA_032191745.1 of Picea mariana. NCBI lineage: Eukaryota > Viridiplantae > Streptophyta > Pinopsida > Pinales > Pinaceae > Picea > Picea mariana. The sequence goes on from JASDQU010100518.1 coordinate 979,009, forward strand.
ATTTAGGAGTCTTGTTACAAAAGTTTCTAACAAAAACCTAACAAATTCCTATTTTTTAGGATCTTTCCTATTGTGATAAATGCCTTTTGAAATAGGTCATTGTGCTTGATATGGAGATGGAACACATGTCCCTCATGTACAAATAACTCCTAGCAGACCATTCATACCTTCCTTGATAGCTGTCATCCCTCCCATAGCTCGAATATTTTAGATTGTTAGAGTTCATAGCGCCTGTGACAGCATGCATTTGGAATTTCCTGTAGGTGATGATTTTGTCTTTTCGATTTTTTGTCAGCAAGTCAAAAACACGATTTTTGTCCTCCAAACCAAATTTAACAGGAGCCCATATGGGAATTCAAAATTTAAAAGCAAAGCAATCCTTTGTTGTGTGACGATTTCCTACAAACTATCATAAATTACCAGTATGCAGTGTTGGTGCTGTGAACTTTCCTGTAGCAGCCTATTTCACCTGATAAAGTATTAAAAACTCCAAAAAAATATCTCAAGTGCCCCAAACTATTGTAACAATTTATAATATTGGTACATGACTAGAAGAGAACATCATAACAACTAAACATGATTTATAAAGCATAACCCTCCTCAAAATTGCAAAATGCATTAAAGGTGATGATTTTGATTTTTCTCCCAAAATACAAACTGCGTCAAGCTGATTTTTTTTCAAAAAGTAAAAAACACCATGTTTTTCCTCCACGCCAAATTTTAGAGGAACCCATATGGGAATTAAAAATTTACAAGAAAAACAATCCTTTGTTGTGTGCTAATTGCTTACAAACTGTCACAAATTACCAGTTTGCAGCGCCGACACTGCAAACTTTGCTCTAGCAACATGATTTGCTTGATAAAGTCTTAAAACATTCCAAAACATATCTCCAATTCCCCAATCTATTGTAACAACTTATAATCTTGGTACATGACTAGAAGAGAACATCCCAACAACTAAACATGGTTTATAAAGCATAACCATCCTCAAAATTGGAAAATGTATCAAACAAGAAACTTGTCAAAAACTGATATTGGTTAAGGAGGTTCAATTTCCTCATTTTTTAACTCTGGAGCTTCTCGTGGTAGAAAATTTAGCCAACATGTCCAGATTTCTCTTGGCCAACTCTTATTTAAAAGGTTGTAGTTCTGCATTTAGCTTTCTGATCTGAGCTTGATGAGATCTATTTTGTCTGTAGAGGATTCTTTGATCAATGGATAAGAATCAAGCATATGCATGTCATAGGGTTCCGTCCTTACAATTTCACCTCCCTTATGATTTTTATTATGTTGTTGACTATCCATACTGATGCTGAGGAATGCTTTCTATGAGTTGTAATAACGGGTAGATGTACGAAAACAAGGAATATAAGAAAATAGGGTTTTGATGACAAACTTTGTTCAATAGGTTGAACTTGTACATAATTTTTATACAAATCACATTATTCACATTCATGAATGAGATGGGGCATACTTCAAAGAGGATATACAAAGAAAGGAAACTGGAATTTGTAATAAGAGGGAGACACTTGTGAATTCTCTACTTAAAACATGGTTTTTTATGACAATACTAGTATCATTTAATAACAAGATAAGGCATGCAATATTTAAACCTAATTCAACATCTTATCAACAAAAAACATCAAGCTTAGATGGGTTCATATTCACTCTTTTAATTTGATCTTGAAAAATATGCAGAAGAAGGGTTTTCAACAAAACTAGAACAAAGGATTTGTAACACTGAATTTGCAACACATAGTTCGCAGCGCCATAACAGAGGGTTCACAGTGTCGGGGAATATCATTGGAGAAACTCAATTATGAGTAATGGGAAGGATATATGAGGTATTATAGGTGATGAGGTTTAATGAGCAAGGTTCATAGCATGACAAAAATGAATTTGAAAGCATGCAACAACAAAATAGAACAACTCGCAGCATTGATGGGTGAAACCAACAAAAATCTCTCTTTCAACCTTTAAACATCGTGTAAATTATCATGGAGTACCTATTTGAATTGTGGTTGATTCTGATGTATTTGAATTTGCACAAGTATGTTTGCAATCTTTCCAACTTCCAAACCTCCTCTTCATCCAATCCACAACGCCAGTTCGCAGTGCCTGTCTACCTGTTCGCAACACCTGATTCAATCAAGAATTGCATACTTTAAGGAGACTGTTAGGAGATTTGATGACATGTTCCCTAAAAAATTTGTTAAATATGGTGGTGAAAATAATGAAATATCCTCTGTCATGGTTCTTTAATTTGCAATGATGATAGATGAAAGCATGATGTACTTAGAGTATGTTGTGAACTCTCCTAGTGAGTTGGCAACGCATGCACTCGACTCTAATTTGACACTTAAACAGATAAATAATGACAAAGGGAATCTTTTGTACAACATGGAGGTGTGACATGTCAAGGTAATGATGTAAGGATCAAAGGTGTGACTCAAAAACAAAACCAAAGTGGTTCTTTTTTACCCATAAAATTCTATGTGCTAACATAATCCTTCTTCTCTACTGGTGTGAAGGTCTCATCATAGTCAATGTAATGCACCTGCTGAAAGCCTTTGAAAAATAGCCTGGATTTGTATCTGCTAATATGTCCATCTGCTACGCTCTTGGTATTCTAGAACCATATGCACCTGACAAGTTTCCTTCCTGAAGGAAGGGGAACCAGATCCCAAGTTTGGTTCTCAAGGAGGGAGTTGTACTCCTTCTGCATGGTGGATTGCCAAAAGGGATTTCCAACAGCCTCGACATAATAATGTGGATCTGAAGATCGAACCAAGAAAATATTTTTGGGTGGAAACGGTTCAATGGAAGTGAGTGAAAGAGGAGGCTCCTCAAAATAAGATCGAGTCCTTCTAGTATCAACTTGATCCCCTGCATCCTGAAGAGTAGTCTAATCCTACTTGGGCCTCAACTCTAGCTCTACATCTGCATCTGCATGCACTAAATTTGCATCTGACTGTAATTACTCTGTATCTAGATCGTTTGAATCCTATGAATCAGAACTCTCATTTGAAGAAGATTCGGCATGTGAATTCTCATCATCTCTCATAGGTGGAAGAACAAAGGTATGGGACTGTTGAGGTGCATGTGAGACACTTTCCTCGAATTGGACACTTCTATCAATAATGAGTCGGTCTGAGGAAAGATCAATAAGTCTGTATCCCTTCACACTGTTGAGGTATCCAACAAAGATACACTTTGTTCTCTGTTGGTCAAGTGCCTTCCTCTTTTCAGAGGGAATCTGGGCCCATGCACGTGAACCGAAAATATGAAAGTGGGTTACTTCCGGTTTGAGGCCATTCCAAGCCTCATACGGGGAATTATCCTTGACATATCTATGGGGATATATATTTTGGATGTAGGTTTCAAAATTAAGTTCTTCGGCCCATAATATTTTTGGAAGTGACTTTGCATGTAGCATGCAAGATGCCATCTCTTTTAGAGATCTATTTTTTCACTCAACAACTCTGTTTTGTTGTGGAGGATAAGGAGCCGTGTGATACAACTGAATCCTTGACTCATGAAAAATATTCTGGATCTCATGGTTGACACACTCTCCCCTATTATCAGTTCGTAGGATTTTGATTTTCTTTCCTGACTGTGTCTCAACAAGGGTTTTGAAATCTTTGAGGTGTTGAAGGACCTATGATTTTTTACTGAGAAACGAAATCCATGTGAATCGTGAGAAATCATCAACCAAAATAAGCACATACCTTGATTTTTTTATTGATGGATGCGGAAAAGGGCCCATGAGTTCACTATGGATCAAATATAAAGGAGAGGAAGCTCTCTAAGTATTTCCTTTGTCGAATTTCTCTTCAGGGTGTTTTCCAAGAACACATCCCTCACAAATTCCTTTGGAGAAGTGGATGTCAGGTATAAAATCAACCATTACCTCCTTTCTAATATGTTTCATATATCTGAAATTTAAATTCCCAAATCTTTCGTTCCATATCCTATTGTTTTCATCAGCATGGGTAAGAAGTAATGCAAAATTTGGTTCAATAAATTCATAAAATGTGTAGATTCTAGATGGATGATTTACCTCATCGGTGACAACCATGGAATTGGTTTGCATGTCATAGATATCCACTGCATCAGGTGTGAATTTTAATATCTTTCCGGTGCCGAATTTTGTCATCTGATACATGGAGAGAAGATTGACCAAATGTTTGGGAACGTGCAACACATTCTTGAAGCTTCCATTTGTGAGTTCAATCCTTTATTTGTCAGTGACCTCGAATGGAGATTTGTCCCCCATATGAATAGGAGGACCTTTTAATGCATCCAATGAAGAATAGACATATTTTTGGCAGCCATGTTGTGTGATGCTTCTGAATCTATGATCCAAGCATCGGGAAAGGAGTTGATGGAAATCAAAGCATGGCTAGAATTTCATTTCTTGGGATTCTGATCTTCTGGATTATTCTTCTTGGCACCCTCAGGGATGTGATATCCAAGGTTGCTTTTATAAAGTATTTGGGTCATTAAATATATATGTTTATCCATACATGTAGATTCTGGATGGAATCCTTTATGGAAGTAAGTGAATTTCTCCCCTTTTCTTCCCTTTCCACCTTTAGATCCAGAGGCATCGTTGAAGCGTTTTTAGTACCCTTCCTTCGTTGTATTTTCATGTGTTTTAATTTTGTCTTTATATTTAGATTTATGATATTGATGATTTCTGCCATATTTCATAGTAAGTGCATGTGCCTTTGGGCCTTTGATTTTTCCCATGTTGATGAGCTTGCTCCACTCTTGTGTCAGAGAATCGATAAAGTCCTCAAGAGAAGGAATATTCCAGGTAGATCCAGATGCGAATCTAATTGAATGAAATGTGGATACAAACATTAAGCATTATGGACCAAGTGTAAATGTGTTGGACCTGCACAGAATAGATCTAGGTAGAAAATACCACACACATTTGTAGAGAGAAATTGAGAAAGAAGAAGTAAGAGAGAAATAATGGAAGAATTCTCATTAACCATTTGCCACAGTCAAAGAGTGAATAATTTACAATAGATATAGGATACATGAGTAAATAATGAGCCATAGTGGTGGTCTAGAGTGATCTAGACACACACCAGAAGTTACGAGACTGAACTTCCACCTAGTCTAGTCTCTCAGGCAGTTACGGGAGTGAACTGCCACCTAGTCTAGTCTCTCAGGCAGTTATGGAAATGAACTGCCACCTAGCTGAGTTAACTAGTCAACTAGTCTTCCGTTAACTGACTGAACAAAGAGTAGTGAGGAGTTAACTTAGGAAATCAAGGGCAAGTGCACATTATCTGGTGATGATCCCAAGGCAAGTGCACATTATCTGGTGATGATCCCAATGTTGCATGGTGACAAAACCAATGCAACATCTAAACTCAACTCAACTAGTCAAACTAAAGTGTCAACTGAAGAGAATATTCTCTAGCTGGAATATTCTCCCCTAAAATATAGCAGACTAGATAATGACTAATTATGAATAATAAACAAGGAAAAACCTTAGGAAAAATAAATCCTAGGTGTGTGTGAAGTAACTCCAACACCAAGTTTGGAGATAATGGTGAAAACAATTTGTTTCTCCTCCTTATATTTATCAACCTCACAAGCCTTGAGTTGCGACAACAAATCTTTATATTTGGTAAATAAATATTGGATATTTTCAAAGCTTTTTGGATCCAATGTGAGCAATTAAACTTCTATCATGTTTCCCCTCATCTCCTCCTATTTTCCAAAAATCGCTTCCATGGTGGTCCAAGCTTCATTGGGGGTTTTGTAGGAGGATATGTGAAAGAGAAGTGCAGGAGAAATGAGACTCCATATTGCTATGAACGCTTCATCCATTGGATTTAGATACTTGGATTTTTCTAAGGATGATGTTGGTTCTTCCTCTATGTTCATGGTTAACCTATAAAATTATCTACTCCAAATATGCATTATCATCTTCTCCTTCCATGCAAAGAAGTTGTAATGTGTAAGAATGAATTCTTTTGGAAATTCCATTTTTCCAATGTCTTCAATCTTCAATACCTGCAAAAAAAAATTGGTGTGTATTTTCCCTAGCATTCCATCGGCTCTGATACCATGTAAATGTGTTGAACCTGCATAGAATAAATCTAGCTGGGAATTGACATACACAGTTGCAGAGAAAATAGAAGAAAATAGAAACAAGAGAGAAAGAATAGAAGAATTCTCATTAACCAAATGAATGAATGATAATGTACACATGATATAATCTGTATAACTTAACCAATGCACATTGGAGGAGAAGCCAATGTCCCATAGCGGTTTTCTAGAGTGATCTGGACACACATCGATAGTTACGAGAATAAATTTCCACCTAGTCTAGTCTCTCAGGCAATGATGGGAGTGAACTTCCACCTAGTTGAGTTAACTAGTCTATCAGTCTTCAGTTAACTCACTGAAATAGAGTGAATTGAGGAGGAGATCAGGGAATCATGGGTAATGTGCTAGTCTAGTGATGATCCCAAGGACAATGCACATTAGTTGGTGATGATCCCAATGCTTCATGGTCATAATCCCAATGTGGCATCTAGACTCCACTCAACTGATCAAACTGAAGTGAAAACTTAAGAGAATATTATCCCTAAAATATATGAGACTAACTAATGAATAATAAACATAGGAAAAATAAATCCTAGGTGTGTGTGAAGTAAATCCAACAATTAAAAGAGCCACAAAGAGATGATACCTAAGTTGGTCCCCATACATCTATATGGACAAGATATAACCTTTCACTCTTATTTTCTTTTTCGACTCTGAGAAATATTACTGTCTTCTATTTTCCATAAAACAAATTCTCATAGAAATCCAAATCAATTTGTTTAAGATATGGGAGTAAAATTATTTTGTGAAGTATATGTAGCCCCTTCTCACTCATGTGTCCAAGCCTATGATTCCACAATGTTGTATCCACTCCTACAGAAGCTAAAGAGATAGAAGAGTCAATATTACTAGTACATAAATACAATGTACCTACCTTCTCTCCTTTTTCTATCACCAGTGATCCTTTGGTGACCTTCCACACCTTATCTGTAAATATCGATATACAACATTAACTTGTCAACTACCCTGTTGAAATTGGATTTTTCCTTAAATCTGGAACATGTCTTACCTCTTTCAACAACTATTGGTTTCCATTCCTTTGCTTTATTTTTACCTTTCCCATTCCAACAATTTTGCATGATGCATCATCACTCAAATGAAGCTGTCCAAAATCACCTTGAACATAATCTAGAAAATGTTTCCTATGGGGTGTGGCATGAAATGAAGCCTCTGAATCTACTACCCAAGACTTAGAAACATTATCTACAGAAAGAATCAAAACATCTTGTAAGACATCACCTGTTACGTTTTCTTCTTGGTTTTTCTCCTCTTTTCCATCTCTTTGTTTCTTTGGAGCTCTGCAATATTTCTTCAGATATCCTTTCTTCCCACAATTCCAACACTCTATCTTTCCTAGTTTGGATTTGGATCTATCCTTCTTAGAATTCCCACAGTTCCATGAGCCCTTTCCTCTATACTTTTTGCTTCCCCTGTCCACCATGTTTAATGCATTACCTGATGTCTCACATGTGATTTTCTATCGCATTTACTCACTAAGTATAACACCAACAACATCATAAAATTCTAAAGTGTTTGAACTAGATACAAAGTTACTTACAACCATAACCATGTCGTTCAAAATTTCTAGAAATGAGCACAAGATTAGAATAGATTTGACCTCATTATTAAAGTCAACTTTTACAAAAATTAGCTTATTAGTAACCGTATTAAATTCATTTAAAAGATATGTAATAGACCCACCTTCTAATATCTTCATATTAAATAATATCTTCATTATAAATACCTTATTGGACACCAAGGGTTTTTCACATAGTTTAGTCAATGCGTCCATCAGCTCCTTCGTTGTCTTTTATTTCAAAATATTGATAGCCACCAACACTACAAGGCTCAACCATATCGTTCCTAGTGCCTTTCTGTCAAGAACCTCCCATTCTTCGTCCTTCATCACCATCAACTTCTTTTCGATTCCACCCAATGGTAGGAATATATCCTCCTGATATCAATAATCTTCCACCTACATCTTCCATAACTGGTAGTTTTGGCCTTTAAATTTCTCGACCCTAAACTCTCCATCTTCCACCATTTCTCCCACTCAAACCAGGAAACCTCTTTTCCTGTGAGTTACCTTTTTATTTAATACCAGTTGTTAGAAAAAAATGATCGCAGAGTAATAAAATAAAAACAAATGTATAAATAAGACAGATAAGATACACAATACGATAGAGACACATATATACGTGGTTCACCCAGTGTGGGCTATGCCCACTAGATAAATTTCTAGTTACTTCCTTATTAATATCCAACAAAATGAATGGATACAACCTACAACATGCCCGTTGTAAATTCCTCTTCTTTCTCTCATAGTCTCCTCTCTTAGAATACAATATTCATAATGATACACAATCACAATACATTTTCCTCATAAGAGAGGGTTTCCTTCTAGGGAAAAAACCCTAACATAACTTCTACCTTCAGATCTATGAGCTTATAATGAACGATCCAGATGCAACCCCCCCCGTGTGGAGGGGTGTAAATTATTTCTAGGTGTACAGTCTTAATGGGGTATAAACACGACTGAAAACAAAGACCTATGAAACAAGAAGATAATCAGGCTCCATAACCAACAAGATCCTCCATATCAAACACCCTAGCCAATTGAGGCTTTAACTTGTTCATTTTGACCATAATTTTGATTTCCACAAGCATATCGACAACATATAACAAAAAAATAATGAGCATGCCATTTTCAAACTTTTTAAAGCAAACACAGTGATCATATTCACTTCTTGTAAAATTTAGGCTCACCATGAAGGAATCAACTTCTTGTACCAATGCCTGGGAGACTGTCTCGGACCATACAATGACTTCTTGTGTTTTCATACAAGCCTATTATTGCGACCATGAATAAACCCTTTTGGTTGTTCGATATATATATATAT
>JASDQU010100518.1:988064-1005142 GCA_032191745.1 Picea mariana
TCATAATCCAAATCTCCATGCAGAAATGATGTTGTAACATCTAGCTGGTCTAACTCAAGATCAAGTAAAGAAACTAGTGCTAACACAACACAAACTGAAACAAGCTTCTCAACTGGTGAAAATATTTCATGAAAATCAATACCTTCCTTTTGAGAATACCCTTTTTCTACCGGTATTTATTTATACCTTTCAATTTTATCATCAACACCCTTTCTCACTTTGTAGACCCACTTCCAGCCGACAACCTTCCTCTCCTTTGGTAGTTCTACCAGGTCCCATGTTTTATTCGTCTCTAAGGAATCCATTTCTTCTTTCATAGTTTTTTTCCACTGAGCACTTTCAGATACCTTAATTTCTTCTGGATAACAACTATGTTCTCCAACAATAGAAACCAAATCCACAGATGAAACATAGTTGTCATACCTTGTAGTATGATTATTCACACGTGTAGATATCCTTAGATATGGTTGAGACATATCCTCAGTTTCCTGGATATTTTATGCATTTTCATCTTCTGTAACTTCTCCATGCTCCTCCCTTTCTGAAGATGGTTGAGTTTCCAACTAAATTTTCTAAACTTGTTGTACCTGTTCTTGTCTCACTTCAACATCTACCAATTCTAATTTTAAGAGTCAGAATTCATCAAATACTATATCTCTTCTTATGATGAGTTTGTGGGAATTAGGATCCCACAATCTATACCACTTAACTCCATAACCATAACCAACAAATACATATCTCTTTGATCTAGGATCTAACATAGAACACTAATCTTTATAAATAAGAGCATAAGCATGGCAACCAAATGTTCTCATATTTGAAAATCACATGAATGACATGTCCATACCTCTTACGAAATATTATAGTTTATTGCAGTTAATGGTGACATATTTATTATATATCATGTTGTAAGAATTGTTTATTCCCACAATTCCTGTTACAACTTGACATTACTGAGAATTGTTTAAGACTCTGACAATGAACATAATAGTGTAACTACCTTGTCCGCGTCTTCATAGTTTACTTCCATACTAGATAATTGAAAAATGAGTGTATTGAAAACATTCAAATGATGAACAATTTTTGTACCTTCTTTCATCCGCAAGCTGTACAACTTCCTCTTCAAGAATATTTTTTTCGTCAAGGACTTTTTCATATACAGACTCTCAAGTCTATTCCACAAACCTGTTGTTGTCTCCTCTCCAGCGATGTTCAACAACACTTCATCTACGAGACACAAACAAATGGTACTGAAAAATCTTGCATCCATATCTTCCTAGTCCTCATGTGTCATGCTTGTCGGTTTCTTTGAATTTCCTTCGAAAACCTTCTTCAATCCTTTTTTCACAAGCATATCCCACATCTTGAACTTCCATAGCTCAAAGTTATTCTTACCGCTTAATTTCTCCACCTCAAATTGAGAAATCTACATTTTTTCTATTATCACAAATTATTAAAACCAAACTTATAATCATAATCCTTAATATGGAATTAGAATTATATTACTCAAGGTTGAACCCAAACAATAATTAAAATTTTAATCGAAAACGTTTTAATAATATATAAAAGTATACACCTCACATATATTTGATAAGGCATCCACCCATGAAATAAAACGATCCTTCATAAAAATATACCACCTAAGCATCCTCCACGTATTTAATAATCCTCCACTCATTTAATATAGGTGATTCTCCACTTATTTAATAATCCTCCACTCATTTAAATATACCATGTCTTATGCATAATGAAAAAAGATTCGAATTTCATAAGAAACCTTTATTTTTTGGATTGTCGCACCCTAGACAAGGATAACATGCGACACTTACATGCGAAAGTGTAGTAATGTGTAATATGTAATATGGATTACTTGTGACAACTTTCCTATGACATCTTGTTCAAATTGTTGCACTGTGTAATATGTACTACTTGGATACTTCACATAAATTGAAAATTTCATCATTGTCCTTTTGATTGTTGCATTGTGTAATAGGGACAACTTTCAATAATGTAATAAAACCTATCTTAGGTTGATTTACTCTACTCAAATTGATTCGGTTAATCTACTCTGTTATCCAACGATCCGATTATCTTCTCTATCACTCTCATATTATTCAACTCTGTGCTTTGATACCACTTGTTAGGAAGAGGAAGAAAAAATATAACAAGATTCTAATAGAAAATAATATAGAACCAACATTAAACAAGACACAACAACAATCACATGATTGATACAATAATTTATGTAGAAACCCGATACGGGAAAAAACCATTGGGGCAATGATAACCAATATTCTTATTATTCAAGGGAGAATTACTATAGCCAACAAAGGAATACAACCATCCTCTTCTCTCTACGCAAACACCCTACTCCATAGTATTGTGTCTTTCTCACACACCCCTCACCTCCATGGGTATGCTCATATATATATCATCTCTCAAACAATTAGACAAACTGATTATAATAAGATCCACTAGTTACACAAATTGTTCACTGAAGAGTGCATGCATGGACATTCTAAATTTAGCTGATGTGCATGTGCATTCTACCACATGGAAAATTGGTTGGCACGTTTTCAACATCCTTATCAAATTTAAAGAGCCACCCAACAACAACAACACAGTCCTGAAGCATAGTCCTCAAGGTGAAATGTACATGTATTTTTGTCATTGCAACTGGTCAATATATTGAAGTCTTGGTTTGAAGACATCAATAATGCATCATCGGATGTCTTGGTCATACAAGAAATCGATAGTACCTTGTACATATCGAAGTGGCGAAATCGATGGTGGATGAATTTCCTTACATCTGTCAAAGACATGTTGTATGATAGTGGTCTCCGCTTCACAAACATCCCACATATGGATTTGACATTGACATATATTGAAGAGAAAAAGTAACTTTGTTTCAAGTTCACACTGATATTATCATAGATTATTTTAGGGGCTAAATTAAGTCAATGTGCTAATTTTTCATGTTTTTTCCCAAAAAAATATTAGCCAATTTCCATTTTTTTCTAAAAATGATTCGCCCGAATTCCACACATTAAAATTATTTTACCTCAAAAATAACGAAAATGTTATACAAACTATACAAAATCCTTATAAATTCGAATATTTTTACAAAACTATCACTAAACATTTTACATTTTTCATATTAATGACTAGTAAGATTAGTCCAGGTTTCTATATTTTAATATAAATTTCCTTCCTTAAAATTATCTCTAAATATTATTATGATACATTCGCACCCTTCATTCAAACCTATATTCACATGCGTAACTTGTTACAAAGAAGTTAAAACCTAACCGAAAAGGAACTACACAATCACCACCCTAAGGGTGATATGATATATATATATATATATATATATATATATATATATAGGTGTGATTCTAATAAGGGATTTTATTTTTATGAATAAATTAATGATTATTTTTTTTCTTTTAGTAATTTATTTCATTTTCTTTTTAAAAAAAAAAAATTTATATTTTTGATAATGATTAAAAATATTATAAAATATTTAAATACAAAACTAAGTATAATTACTTCATTAAAAAAAATAAAAATATTTTCAAATCTTTACACGTCTATATATAACTTGAAATGCATTTTGTTAAACTTAAATAATCATAATTACATGAATGGTCTCCTCATCATCATTGTTACGTGAAATTATGATGTCATTATAAAAATTATAGAGATCAGACCTTAATTATATGAAGATGAACAACGCGATCCTATGTGTTGTGTACCAATATGAGAGTATGATTACTAAAATAGTTTGAATACTTCACAATACAAGTTGACGTTTTTTTAAATGGATTTCATAAACAATAATAATATAGTTTAAAAAACATAAAACAATACTTTAAAAAAGTATTTAGAATGAGGAATAAGTTATATAGAAACCTTTTCTCATGCAGAAATATTTTTAAACCAAAAGATCATATTATTCTTTTAATAAAAATAATGTACTTCACATTCAAGCTCAATAAATAGAAATATAATACCATTATGTCTGTGATGAGATTGTATCTCAACAAATGTCATTATAATTTTATAAATTTAAAGATCAAATGATCCAGATTTATGAGTGAAACAAAATGAAAACATATATCTATAATATTAACAAAGAGATACAATGAATAATAATAGTGATATAGTAAAACATGACTTCTATTAAATGAGAAATATGCTAAAACTGTAAAAGCGCAGACTCAAATAAGCTTGCTAGAATGGTGACAACTTATCTTTGAGAAGAGATGTAACGACTACACTCATTCACAAGAAGATCAGTACAATGAGGCTCTAAAGGCCCTTTTTACAACAAACGTGAATTTCAAAACCCTATGAGATGAAGCGCCAAAAGTTGTGTGGGCCCTGTTGGGTTAAGTTGATACATCAACTTCTTGGGGTCGTAACTTTTTCATACGATCTCCGTTTTAGGCACATGATAGCCCATTGGAAAGGTATATCCGAGGACTACACATTTTTCTATAACACTTTCACTCTAACTACATTGTGACTATGGTGGGCCAAAAACACATTGTTGAGGGACTCAAACTGGCCCTGAAAGTTTACGACCCGAAAAGCTAGAAAAAAACTACTAAGATAAAAAAAAAGTAAATTCCAAGATGAAAGCTGTATGTGAGCTAACTAGAAGAGATGGGTGGCCACTGATATCCACCTGGATAAATCCTCCCTCATTAAGAAGCAATGGTCTCCATTGTGTTGATTTCCCCCATCAAATGAGAAAAATTCCACTGAATTTGGCCCCAGGTGAGCCACTTGCCTTGGTGCAGGAGCTACCCTACTTGGACAACCCAATAAAGTTGAATTTTTTTTTGGGAAGTTCCTGTGACCTGTGTGTCCACAATATCACATCACTTTGACATCACAATGACTCGACTATAGGGTGGATTGTATCTTTCCATCAATTATGATTGAGTGGTGATTGACTAATCTTTGCTGGAAGTCTGAGATGGAAAGAATCCGCTTAATGTTAGTGATAATTTGGGTCAAGCCTCCCCATATTGAAATTTCTTGTTGATGAATGATCCCTTGATTCATGTTTCTTCACTTTCTATTGTTCTGGAAAAATTGAAAAATGGAAACTATTATATATGAAGCAATGGACGAAATCGGGGAGTTAATCAACACATAAAGTTTTGAGGAGTGCATTGAGGTTTCCATAGGCTCAACTCTAGATTTAGAAACCCTTTGTGGTAGCAGGTTAAATCCTATGTTTAAACAAACTATTTTGTTTCATTATGTTATTCCAATTCTAGGGGTAGGCAGGGAGTCCTCAAGGGTATCTGTTAAAAGGGTGGAGGTTGGTGGCTCTAGTAAGAATATGAAGTTTGTTAAAAGGAATAGTCCTTATTATCATAGTTCTTAGGCAGGATATTGTGATGAATGAAGTTTCTTCAATATTGGATATGGTCCTTGTTGGGATGTTCCTAGGCCAGAGAATGGTGAAAGGTATACAAGGGATTGGGTGGCTCCAAATTTTGAACCTTTCATTGGTTACCATCAAACTTATTAAATTATTTCCATAGGTTCCATTAATCTAATTTTTGTATATGCTCCTGATTGAAGTCCACAAAGAATTAGGGGGTGGATCCATTGTTTCTTAAACATTGGATGCCACATTTTGATGCAAATTCATGAAGGGTCAACATAATGCTAGTCTCGGCAAAACTCTAGGATTACCTATGAATTGATAGTCAGAGGAAGTATTTAGGGAAATTGGCTCAAGACTATGTCACTTCTATGAAGCTAGTCTAGATTCAGGCTAGATGATCCTCAATAGTATTCTTTTAGGGTAGGATATAAGGGAAGGGTTTGTTGAAAATTTGATTCTAAATTATTGTGAAAAGAAATATGAGTAGGTGTCGAAATATACAATTTTACCATTTTAATGTGCCTAGTTTTATTCTTATGGACACTTTGTTGTTGGTGTGTAGTCTTCCGCATTCGAAAAATTAATGGGTAAAAAATTGAAAGAGATAGAAAAATCATCAAAAGGACACCAATGACAGTTAAAATCCTCTACAAGAAGTGAATTGATCATGTTAGAAACAAAATACAAACCTTGTGGAGGGGTAGTGTAGACTGGTGATGAGGAAGGGATAACTATGAATTATCACATGGAGGATCCCATCACTAACATTGGAATTTTTCCTCAATATCCAAACAAGGATTTCCAAAATGGTTTCTTTTCATTATAATAATTATGTACATGTGAATGGTGGGGAGAGAAGGTATATTTATTGAAGTGTTTATTTGGGATTAGATACTCCTTCTAGGATTGTTTGATTAATACTCCTAAAACCCTATTTAAGAAATTATCAATACCATCCTTCTTTGACTACTGAATAAATATGAGGGATGACAAAGAGGTGTTTGTAGGCTTATATTAGGAGGAGAAGGAGGATAATATCATATATAACTCGAGGGGAAGGAGAATAATATCATATATAACGTTTTCCCCAGGAAAGATGGTGTAAAAATAATTCAAGGAACTGTTGAAGGGTCAAAAGGAAATGGAAGAGGTAGGGAATATTGGATTTCTTTGGCTTGGTAGAAAAAAAACAAGGAAATCATGTATATAAAACAAATTTCTCTAGAAGGGGTTCTTAGAGAAAATGTTGTCGTCGTGGTGGGTGACAAATGATATTTCTATCCCTAAATTGCAAGGGTTTGGCCAATCCTTCCAAACAATTTGATCTTGAAAGGGTAATGGATGGAAATAATGCTAATGTGGTTCCTCTATAAGAAATCATGTTTGATGGTCGGAAGATAGTCTCCGATTTGGAAAAATATTTAGGGAGATGGTATTTTATTTTCATTGAATCTAGGGGAAGATTTAGGGAGATTACCACTGAGTGGAAAAATAGAACCCTAAATTACTCCAACTTTTGGTCCTTTTCCTGTAGTTTAGGAATAGTCATGTACTCTCAAGACTTGGGTAAATATTTCATGAGGGACAACCTGCAACAGTGTGATAAAACCTATCCTAGGTCGATCCACACCACTTGAATCGACTTAGTTAACCTGCTTTGCTATCTAGCGATCCAATTCTCTTCTCCTTCACTCTCAAATACTTAAAATCTATGCTCTAATACCACTTGTTAGGCAGCGGAAGGGAACACGTAAAAATAATCTAATAGAAAAGAATATAGAACCAACATTAACCCAGACACAAAAACAATTACACGATTAACACAGTGATTTATGTGGAAACCGAATACTAGGAGAAACCACACGGTAATGATAATTGGTATTCTTATTATTCAAGGGAGAATTACAATAGCCAACACAGACATACAAGAATCCTCTCCTCTCTACGCACACACCGCACTCAACAATATTATGTCTTGCTCACACACCCCTCACCTCTATGGGTATGCTCATATATATAAAAATCTCTCGAACAATTAGACAAAATGATTATAATAATATCCACCAGTTACAAAAACTGTTCATTGAAGAGTGCATGCATGCACATTCTAAATTTAGTTGATGTGCATGTGCATGCTACTATATGGAAAATTGGTTGGCACATTTTCAACATTTTTCTTAAATTTAAAGAGCCACCCAACAACAACAACACAATCCTCAAGCATAGTCCTCAAGGTGAAATGTACATGTATTTTTGTCCTTACAAATTATTTTACCTTAAAAATAACCAAAATTTTATAGAAACTATATAAAATCCTTAGAAATTTGAATAGTTTTACAAAACTATCACCAAACATTTTACATTTTTCATATTAATGACTAGTAAGATTGGTCCATGTTTCTACATTTTAATATAAATTTCCATCCTTAAAATTATTCCTCGATATTATTATGAGACATGTGCACCCTTCATTCAAACCTATATTCACATGCGTAACATGTTGACAAAGAAGTTAAAGCCTAAAAGAGAAGGAACTACACAATCACCTTGATTCGTGTTTGTTGACATTTTGTTGTTCTGGAAAAATTGAAAAATGGAAACTATTATATATGAAGCAGTGGACGAAATTAGGAAGTTACTCAACACATAAAGTTTTGAGGAGTGCATTGAGGGTTCCATAGGCTCAAATCTAGATCTAGAAACCCTTTGTGGTAGCAGGTTAAATCCTATGTTTTAAAAACCTAGTTTGTTTCATTCTATTATTCCAATTCTAGGGGTAGGCAAGGAGTCCTCAAGGGTATCTGTTAAAAGGGTGGAGGTTGGTGGCTCTAGTAAGAATATGAAGTTTGTTAAAAGGCATAGTCCTGATTATTATAGTTCTTAGGCAGGAGATTGTGATGAATGAAGTTGCTTGAATATTGTATATGGTCCTGGTTGGGACGTTCCTAGGCCAGAGAATGGGGAAAGGTATAAAAGGGATTGGGTGGCTCCAAATTTTGAACCTTTCATTGGTTACCATCCAAATTATTAAATTATTTCCAGAGGTTCCATTAATTTTATTTTTGTATATGCTCCTGATTGAAGTCCACAAAGAATTAGTGGGGGATCCATTGTTTCTTAAACATTGGATGCCACATTTTGATGCAAAGTCACGAAGGGTCAACATAATGCCAGTCTCAGTAAAACTCTAGTATTACCTATGAATTGCTAGTCAGAGGTAGTATTTAGGGAAACTGGATGACAACTATGTAACTTCGATGAAGCTAGTCTAGATTCAGGCCAGATGATCCTCAGTAGTATTCTTGTAGGGGAGGATATAAGGGAAGGGTTTGTTGAAAATTTGATTCTATATTATTGTGAGAAGAAATATGAGAAGGTGTCAAAATACACAATTTTACCATTTTAATGTGCCCAGTTTCATTCTTATGGACACTTTGGTGTTGGTGTGTAGTCTTCCACATTCAAAACATTAGTGGGTAAAAAATTGAAAGAGGTAGAAAAATCATCAAAAGGACACCAATGACAGTTAAAATCCTCTATAAGAAGTGAATTGATCATGTTACAAACACAAGAAAAACCTTGTGGAGGGGTAGTGTAGACTGGTGATGAGGAAGGGATAACTATGGATTATCACATGGAGGATCCCATCACTGACATTGGAATTTGTCCTCAATATCCAAACAAGGATTTCCAAAATGATTTGGTTTGATTATAATAATTATGTACATGTGAATGGTGGGGAGAGAAGGTATATTTATTGAAGGGTTTATTTGGCATTAGATACTCCTTCTAGGATAAATATTTGATTAATACTCCTAAAACCCTATTTAAGAAAATATCAATATCATCCTTCTTTGACTACTGAATAAATATGAGGGATGACAAAGAGGTGTTTGGAGGCTTATATTAGGAGGAGAAGGAGGATAATATCATATATAACTCGAGGGGATGGCGAATAATATCATATATAACTTTTTCCCTAGGAAAGATGGTGTAAAAATAATTCAAGGAACTGTTGAAGGGTCAAAAGGAAATGGAAGAGGTAGGGAATATTGGATTTCTTTGGCTTGGTAGAAGAAAAACAAGGAAATCATGTATATCAAACAAATTTCACTAGAAGGGGTTCTTAGAGAAAATGTTGTCCTCGTGGTGGGTGACAAATGATATTTCTATCCCTAAATTGCAAGGGTTTGGCCAATCCTTCCACACAATTTGATCTTGAAAGGGTAATGGAAGGACATAATGCTAATGTGGTTCCTCGATAAATATCATGTTTGATGGTGGGAATATAGTCTCCGATTTGGAAAAATATTTAGGGGGATGGTATTTTATGTTCATTGAATCTAGGGGAAGATTTAGGGAGATTACCACTCAGTGGAAAAATAGAACCCTAAATTACTCCAACTTTTGGTCCTTTTCTTGTAGTTTAGGAATAGTCATGTACTCTCAAGACTTGGGTAAAGAGGTCACGAGGGAAAACCTATGACAGTGTAATAAAACTTGTCCTAGGTCGATCCACTCCACTCGACTTAGCTCGGTTAACCTGATCTACTATCTAGCGATACTATTCTCTTCTCCTTTACTCTCAAATACTTAAACTCTACGCTTTGATACCACTTGTTAGGCACTGGAAGAGAAAACGTAAAAATATTATAATAGAAAAGAATATAGAACCAACATTAAACCAAACAAAAAAAACAATTACACGATTAACATAGTGATTTATGTGGAAACCAAATACTGGGAAAAACCACAAGGCAATGATAATTGGTATTCTTATTATTCAAGGGAGAATTACAATAGCTAACACAGGCGTACAACCATCCTCTCCTGTCTACGCACACACCGCACTCCACAATATTACATCTTGCTCACACACCCCTCACCTCTATGGGTATGCTCATATATATATAATCTCTCAAACAATTAGACAAATTTATTATAATAGTATCCACCAGTTACGCCCGCACGTGTGTAGACGGATTAGCAAGTGCGGTGTAAATGGAAGGAAATCTGTAACAATGAAGTCTTATGTTCGATTCTCACCCAGATTTACTCGTGCGCCATTCTTGCGGGCTGGGTGGTTGCATCTGGGGTTATAGTGGTAGCCGACAGGGATCGACCCCATGTCACGCGAGTACGAGAACCACCAGTTGCCGATTCCCCGAGTACAAAAAAAAATATCCACCAGTTATAAAAATTGTTCATTGAAGAGTGCATGCATGCACATTCTAAATTTAGTTGATGTTCATGTGCATGCTACTGCATGGAAAATTGGTTGGCACGTTTTCAACATCTTTCTTAAATTTAAAGAGCCACCCAACAACAAAAACACAGTCCACAAGCATAGTCCTCAAGCATAGTCCTCAAGGTGAAATGTACATGTATTTTTGTCCTTACAAATTATTTTACCTTAAAAATAGCCAAAAGTTTATAGAAACTATATAAAATCTTTAGAAATTTGAATATTTTTACAAAACTATCATCAAACATTTTACATTTTTCACATTAATGACTAGTAAGATTGGTCCATGTTTCTACATTTTAATATAAATTTCCATCCTTAAAATTATTCCTGGATATTATTACGAGACATGTGAACCCTTCATTCAAACCTATATCCACATGTGTAACATGTTGACAAAGAAGATAAATGCCAATAGAGAAGGAACTACACAATCACCTTGATTCATGTTTGTTCACATTCTGTTGTTCTGGAAAAATTGAAAAATGGAAACTATTATATATGAAGCAGTGGATGGAATTAGGGAGTTACTCAACACATAAAGTTTTGAGGAGTGCATTGAGGGTTCCATAGGGCCAACTCTAGATCTAGAAACCCTTTGTGGTAGCAGGTTAAATCCTATGTTTTAAAAACCTAGTTTGTTTCATTATGTTATTCCAATTCTAGGGGTAGGGAGGGAGTCCTCAAGGGTATCTGTTAAAAGGGTGGAGGTTGGTGGCTCTAGTAAGAATATGAAGTTTTTTAAAAGGCATAGTCCTGATTATCATAGTTCTTAAGCATGAGATTGTGATGAATGAAGTTCCTTGAATATTGGATATGGTCCTTGCTGGGACATTCCTAGGCCAGAGAATGGGGAAAGTTATACAAGGGATTGGGTGCCTTGAAATTTTGAAACTTTCATTGGTTACCATCCAACTTATTAAATTCTTTCAAGAGGTTCCATTAATATGATTTTTGTATATGCTCCTGATTGAAGTCCACAAAGAATTAGGGTGTGGATCCATTGTTTCTTAAACATTGGATGCCACATTTTGATGCAAAGTCATGAAGGGTCAACATAATGCCAATCTCGGTAAAACTCTAGGATTACCTATGAATTGCTAGTCAGAGGAAGTATTTAGGGAAATTGGCTCAACACTATGTCACTTCTATGAACCTAGTCTAGATTCAAGCCAGATGATCCTCAGTAGTATTCTTGTATGGGAGGATATAAGGGAAGGGTTTGGTGAAAATTTGATTCTAAATTATTGTGAGAAGAAATATGAGAAGGTGTTGAAATACACAATTTTACCATTTTAATGTGCCCAATTTCATTCTTATGGACACTTTGGTGTTGGTGTGTAGTCTTCCACATTCGAAACATTAATGGGTAGAAAATTGAAAGAGATAGAAAAATCATCAAAAGGACACCAATGATAGTTAAAATCCTCTATAATAAGTGAACTGATCATGTTACAAACACAAGACAAACCTTGTGGAGGGGTAGTGTAGACTCGTGATGAGGAAGGGATAACTATGAATTATCACATGGAGGATCCCATCATTGACATTGGAATTTGTCCTCAATATCCAAACCAGGATTTCCAAAATGATTTGGTTTCATTATAATAATTATGTACATGTGAATGGTGGGGAGAGAAGGTATATTTATTGAAGGATTTATTTGGGATTAGATACTCCTTCTAGGACCATTTGATTAATACTCCTAAAACCCTATTTAAGAAATTATCAATGCCATCCTTCTTTGACTACTGAATAAATATGAGGGATGACAAAGAGGTTTTTGGATGTTTGTATTAGGAGGAGAAGGAGGATAATATCATATATAACTCGAGGGGAAGGAGAATAATATCATATATAACTTTTTCCCTAGGAATGATGGTGTAAAAATAATTCAAGGAACTCTTGAAGGGTCAAAAGGAAATGGAAGAGGTAGGGAATATTGGATTTCTTTGGCTTGGTAGAAAACAAACAAGGAAATCATGTATATCAAACAAATTTCACTAAAAGGGGTTCTTAGAGAAAATTTTTTCCTCGTGGTGGGTGACAAACGATATTTCTATCCTTAAATTGCAAGGGTTTGGCCAATCCTTCCAAACAATTTTCTCTTGAAAGGGTAATGGATGGACATAACGCTAATGTGGTTCCTCTATAAGAAATCATGTTTGATGGTGGGAAGACAGTATCCGATTTGGAAAAATATTTAAGGGGATGGTATTTTATGTTCATTGAATCTAGGGGAAGATTTAGGGAGATTACCACTGAGTGGAAAAATAGAACCCTAAATTACTCCAACTTTTGGTCCTTTTTCTGTAGTTTAGGAATAGGCATGTACTCTCGAGACTTGGGTAAAGAGTTCACAAGGGACAGCCTACGACAGTGTAATAAAACCTGTCCTAGGTCGATCCACTCCACTCGTCTCATCTTGGGTAACCTACTCTGTTATCAAGCGATCTGATTCTCTTCTCCTTCACTCTCAAATACTTAAAATCTACGCTCTGATACCACTTGTTATGCAACATAATAGAAAACGTAAAAATATTCTAATAGAAAAGAATATAGAACCAACATTAAACCAGACCTCAAACAATTAGACAAAATGATTATAATAATATCCACCAGTTACAAAAACTGTTCATTGAAGAGTGCATGCATGCACATTCTAAATTTAGTTGATGTGCATGTGCATGCTGCTGCATGGAAAATTGGTTGGCACGTTTTCAACATCTTTCTTAAATTTAAAGAGCCACCCAACAGCAACAACACAGTCCTCAAGCATAGTCATCAAGGTGAAATGTAGATGTATTTTTTTCCTTACAAATTATTTTACCTTAAAAATAGCCAAAATTTTATAGAAACTATATGAAATCCTTAGAAATTTGAATATTTTTACAAAACTATCACCAAACATTTTACATTTTTCATATTAATGACTAGTAAGATTGGTCCATGTTTCTACATTTTAATATAAATTTCCATCCTTAAAATTATTCCTGGATATTATTATGAGACATGTGCACCCTTGATTCAAACCTATATTCACATACATAACATGTTTACAAAAAAGCTAAATCCTAACAAAGAAGGAACTACACAATCACCACCCTAAACTTGATATGATATATATATAGTGTTCAAATATAAAGTGTGATTATAATAAAGGATTTTACTTTTATGAATACATTGATGATTAAAAAAGAAATTGTTTTTAGTGATTTATTTCATTTAGTGATTTATTTTATATTTTCAGTATGAATAAAATATTTAAATACAAAACTATGTATAAGTTATTTCATTGAAAAAAAACAAAAAACCTTTTAAAACTTTACAAGTCTATATATAATTTGAAATACATTTGATTAAACTTAAATAATCATATAATTTGAAATATATCTGGTTAAACTTAAATAATTATAGTTACATGAAGGGTCTCCTCCTCCTCATTGTTAAGTGAAATTATGATGTCATGATAAAAATTATAGATATCAGCACTTAATTATATGAAGATGAACAAGGCGATCCTATGTGTTGTGTACCATGATATGAGAGTATGATTATTAGTCCCTGCCTTAAGGCAGCATGGACTATTGTAAATGGTTTTCAACTTTTGCAATATTTCTGCACACAAAACATAGTACTTAACCTAAGTTTCCATCCGCCCATATTTTTTCTTCCCAATCAAATGGTTCGAGTTAATTTGTTCCTCCAATCAGAGGATTTTTGGTCTTATTTGACCTTTTTTCGAGGCAATTTCACTTTATCAAAGTTCTTAAGCTAGGATTTTTCACCAAGATCTTGGGTTAACACGCATATTTGCTTATGCATCCTTCCAACGTGGATTACGTGGATTAATGCTAGACTCTTACTTAGCATTAGTTTCGTTGTTTGTGTTAGCATTTTCTATTACACAAATTTATCCTAAGTTTCATGAGTTCCAAACATTTATGTTGTGGTGTCTAGCCTCATAGTTGCCTTCACAACAGTCCAACGGTACTTTGCATGCAGAGTTATCCAGATGTACTTTGCATGCAGAGTCCCCCGGGCTATTAAAGTGAGAGGAACAACCGGCGCCACTGTGAAATCCTCAATGTCATTGTGCGGATAGCATTAGCTCCTGGGGAGATTGTATGGGAGAAATGATAGTGGGCATTGTCGTTGCCTTGACGACATGCATGACAGTTACAGTCTTATTATGCATGTAATAAAAAACTATCCTCTCCCTGTCTTAATGAAAAGGTCGAGTGCGATTTTATCTTTAGAGTGGGAGCGTCTATGAGACCTCGTCCTTGAAATGTGTCGGTCGAGGGACTGGTCGAGATCTAGTTCCAGGCTGAAGATTGATCCAGCTTCCCTATCTATCCGTCGAGTGCTCCAATTGATCCAGATGACCTTTTTTCAGTCAGCTTTCAAGCTTGATATTGAACGCGCTGCACTCAACTTGAAAGGAAAGGCTATCTTAATTGACAAGAAAGGTGCCTTTGAAATGAAGTCTAACTCTTCCAACTCGACCTATTTTTAGACGCCCCTTATTCATTTTTAATTAATAAATGAATTCAAGGCATATACTTGAATATCAACGCTTGAATATTTTGATGACTGCATCGTTGTAGAAATGGTGCAGAGAAGCGAATTACTGGGCATAATGGTGCAGAGAAGCGAATTACTGGGCATAAATGGCTCGTGCGTGAATAGGTTTGCAAAATAGAGAAGGCATCTACGGGCCTCATCTCCTCATGGACGAGGTGACTTTTCTCTTTGCCTCTATTCTATTGTTCTTCTTTTCTTAACAATCTAACAATCTATATAATACATGGTATGATATGAAAACATTATGTTCATTCTTTCTTACTTGAGAATGTGTTCAGAGTGAGAGAGAATCAAGTCTTCATACTATTAGTATAATTCTCAGAGTTCGAGTCTGATCTAATTGAATATTTACGATACAAAATACCACCTTCACAAACTACCTAATTCTGATTGAATCGCCAACATTTCAGACCATTCTCAAAAAACATATAATTTCCATTTTACAGTCCAATAGATTTTAAGAAAAGTTTCACTTCGTAACATTGTTCATGGAGATTCTAAGGTTTAGATACATTTATGAAGACATAAAATTCCCTCCAGTAGTTGTTAAACTTCAAAGAAAATAAAAAGTGCTTGGCATGAAAGTTTTATGTTACTTGATCCCTCTGCAATAGTGTTTTCCAGTCCTCGCAAGTTGGAATAAAGGCTGGGAAACATTAGCATCCAGGAAATGCTCTTTTTTTCTGCGTCGGGGAGTGTAGAACAAGCAGCCGAAACCTAATATTGAACCAGGGTTTGAAGAAGCGAACAGTAAGATAACAATATGCAATGCATAAATGTGATTCTATACGATCCGATATCTAGATTAGTGATGCCTATAAATTAGCAGTTCATCTTTCATTTCTCGACCTTACTTTATTGTCTGATAATTCTAGTCTATAATTCAAGTTTCCAAACAAAATTATTCCACTACATTGTCAAACATAAATCAAATTAGTCTGCTTCCCTGGTGACGAGTACGGGTCGTGCAATTCCCTTCACCATCATTTCATGTTGTTCATATCCGAGTTACTCGGTATGTTTATGGTTATTTCGACATGCAATAATGTGTAGAGAGACACATGCACAAACCAAACTGCATCGATTTACAAAAACCTATTCCAAGTGTTCGATTGTGATCGATTTGATAAAACTAAGTTACAACACGTCATGTTGAAGTTGTGGGATACTGAAGCCCGTTATCGTCATGAAATCTCAAGAGTAACATGGCGTCTTCCAGAAATTACACCTCACTAATAATTGGAATGACGATAAATAACCATACTAGACAGACGACATCGATTGATGGGAACATGGATGGATTCTTTGTTGAATTTAACCATTCATTCATAATCCAAAGTCTCTGAAGGACACAAATTGATGACACTGATCTACACGATGTGGCGATATTGTTGCAGGAACATGCCATATGTTCTTTGGAAATGACTCACCTACGTACATATTGAATTCATTTATTTATTAAGCCGATAGGCCTCCCCCTATCAGACTTGCAAGATTAATCATGTTTTTAATTACTAAATTTAATCTGATGGTCAGGAATTCAAGATGCAATTACAGGTGCCGTGCGCAGGCCGCTTCATATTCTTGGAGCGTTTTGGTTTCTATGGATACGAATGCACATGCGACATGCAGGCAGGCCGCTTCATATTTCTGAAGCGTTTTGGTTTCTGATTTTGTTATATCATTATCATCTGTATGCAGGCGGCGGTGTTTACACAGTGGAATGGCGAATCCGATGGTGATAAGAGGCTGCGATTTCATCTGAATCCAATGGTGATAATGGTGATAATGGCTGCGATTTCATCCGATTCCGATGGTGATAATGGCTGCGATTTCATC
>JASDQU010100519.1:14693-27053 GCA_032191745.1 Picea mariana
TGGAATTACCACCACTAGGATCAATTTTAAAGTCAACATCCATTTTGTTCTCAAGGAGAACATGGAGGCTAGTGTTGGAGGTTGTTGTTTTCCAATAACAAGTGAGCTTCTTTCACTAAGACTACGTCAACAATTTATGTTAACATTATTTGTCCCTACCCTTATATTTCTCTTAAAATTTCTATTAACCCATAGGCATCTCCAAGAGTATTAATAGTAAGGAATTCAAGCTCATTTTGGAAGTGTCGATGCAAACTCACTCGATAGTACTTCAAGGTATTTAATTTCTTAGGCTTCTGTATGTCTCAATGGATAGACATCGTGTGAAACTTAGAAGTGTATATTGATATCGTATGACTAAGTTTTGAAGTAGTCACTTCGGTTGTATGTATTTGACTTTATCTAAGAATTTATTTAGATTGATTTCCACACATCACAGGTTCATGGCATTATTATACATAGAATTCTCAACAACCTAGAATATTTAATATAAAATTAAAAGTGGTGAAGGAGATTTTCTCTTCTTGCTTAAACATAGTGAAATAAGTCTCCAAATGTTGAAACGAACCTTCAAGGGATTATGCATCAATGCCCTTTGTAAACAGAGGGATGCCAATGTTAACTTTGACAATTCATGGACTGTGACCACCAAAAGGTGCTTGTATCGTCGATGGTGTAGATGGGTTAGACCAATAGACATCTCTAAGAGTATCAATGATAAAGAATTCAAGTTTGTTCTTGAGATATTAATGTAAAGGCATATTATACTTTGAAATATTTAATTTCTCGAGGTATCGTATGTCCACATGGATAGGCATTTTTTTTAACTGGAACTCGTCTTTTTATAAACAATAAACCCAAAAATAAGCTCGACCCACCCTAACACACTTAAGTGAAGAATATTGTTTGCTAGTACCTTGTCATCCCCATACAACAATCTACACCAAAACTACATCAAGAAATTCAATATAATCAATGACCACATATGACAAACCCTACAGAGGGGAGAAACATGCCCATTAGGGTTTGAACCTAGGTCATTGTCACAATAATTGCTCCAAGTTGCCACTCAATCACAAATTGACAGACAAATGGATGGATATATTGTGGAACTTAGAAGTGTATTTCAATAGAGTCTAGCTAGGATTTTTATATCATCACTACCACTATATGTATTTGACTTCAATGTACCTACCTGGTTGGAAACTCTATCCAAGGATTTTTTCGAATTCATTTCAATGCATGGCAATTTCTTAGCATCCTTCACAATAATGTTGTACATGAACTTCTAACAATCCAAGAGCATTTAGTGCAAATTTAGGAGTGATAAAGGAAATTTTATCCTTTTTAGAACATAGTGAAATAAAGTCTCCAAATGTCATGACCAATATTCAAAGGATTTTGCATTAATGTCACCTTTACACAAGGGGGATGTCAAGGTTATCTTGGACCATGAATGAACTATGAAAACGCCACTAAAAGGTGTATGCAAGCCATTTCAAGCCTGCAAAGTCAATAATGTAGATGGGTTAGGCCATATCATCAACTAGGAAAATTGATTTTAAAGGTATCCCCACTACTTTAAAGTACTCCATCCATGAGGCTTCATACATTGGAAAAACACACCCTAAAAAGGAGCATGTTGGTTGCTAGCCACTTGGGAATGGGTGTGATGCATAAGAAGGAAATCTTAAGGAGTTGTAGACTAAACATTGTGCTTCCTTCATGTGGACCTAGTCCAAATGGGCATTAAATGTTGGCATGTTGATAGAAATTATATTTCACTACAATACTAAACCAATAAAAGTGCCCAAATGTAGGGTCAAGAGTCATGAATTCCTTAGAATTATGAGGTTTTTTTTATGCAAAGCGTGGTGATGGAACATAATGATATGAACCTTACCCTTGGTCTCTTCGCTTTATTATATTCTCTTATCTTCATTCTTCTTCTTCTCTCCCCTACTTTCTATTGTTGTAAACCTTGTGCACGAAGAACACATGTCACACATGCAAGGGCATTCTTCTTCTGCATATTCTACTCATAAAGCGAAGTTGTGTTGAAGCTCGTTATTGTGCTTTCAAAGTTTGCATCCTTGAAGTAGTCATAATACAATTGTGAAATATTTTGCCCACAATTGTATTCTTGGGTTGTGTTCCTACGTTGTGCTTCTTGTTTGAAGGTTCATTTTACTAAACTTCTAGTGAAGTGCTAGATGCTATGCATCATTAAACAAGTGGATTAATAACAATAAACACATATACCCATTGCAAAACCGTAATGATTGGAGATATTTACTCAAGCATTAAATTTTATATTACACACATTCTTGTTGGAGTACATATGCATTTAAAAAGTGTTATATCATGATATGGAACTGTGGCAAGAAAGATGCTTTATATGCCAGGTCTTGTATGACAAGTAATGTAAGAGAGAGGGAATATTAAAGCCCAATGCAAAGATCAATAATTATGTATACTTAAGGTAGATACAATTTTACATTAGGGTCAATGAAGGTTCATCTTCTAAGTAAAGACACATATCTACTTAAGGTGATTATAACATAAGGTAGTGGTCGAAAATGATTCATCTTCCAAGCAAGACAAACAAGTTGAGTCAATTGTGAGATATTTGTATGGAGTATCAATGTCAAGTCCATGTTGAAGTCAACAAGAACTTCCAAGTTAATGCTATTAAAGGCTTGAGGAAAACTATTGATGTCGTCCATAAAACGATTTATTGACTTAAGAAGGTAGATGTCATCTCAAGCATTCTAATAACTTTGTCTCTCCTACTTTTAATTAAAATCAAAGGTTTTTTTTAACATTTTCCTCCCTTTTTTACAAGAATCAGGTTAGGCAGAAATGGTTCTGATTTCAAATTGGACCTTCTTGCAACCCAAATCTTGAACAATCCAGGACAAACTCTTGGAATCTCCATTAAATCCATATGAAATATGAGTAATTTTACTCATGATCATAAAAGTCCCTTAAAATTATGTTTGATTGGAACATAACTTTATTAAGTCCATATGAAATATGAGTAATTTTACTCATGATCACAAAAGTCCCTTAAAATTATGTTTGATTGGAACATAACTTTGTTGGTCATTCTTATTTGATAAATATGACTTCATATGCATTTCGATTAAAGCCTATTATTGTCTTGTAATCTGATTCATGATCATAAAAGTCTCTTAAAATTATGTTTGATTAGAGAATAACTTTGTTGGTCATTCATATTTGATAAATATGACTTCAAATGAATTTTGATTAAGGCCTATTACTATCTTGTTAATGTGCAAATTCTTGGATCGTTTAATTAAATACATAACGAATCTGAATAATCATGCTCTTAATATAAATGTCCTTTAAAGTGATGTTTGATTGGAACATGACTTTGCATACCGTCTCTATCTGATAAATATGGCTTTAGATGCATTTCAATGAAAACCTAGCACCATCTTCACAATGTGCAAAAGTTTAGTTATCCAATGCTTAAATGTGTCAATATGAACTATGTCCCCTAAAATTGGTGCTAAAATATCTTGTGATAGAGACAAACTCTTTTTGGGGTAAGCATTTAATTTACAAACACTCGCTTGAGAAATAATTTTCAGATTTTTTTGTATCAATTTAGAGAAAACCGCCTTAACTACCACTAATATCGTTATCTATTAACCTATTATTATCCTCATTGTATGCTTGGGATATAGTGTTCATAAAATTGTTGACTCTATATTAGTTGAGGGTTGATTATAGTTTATGTTTTCCATATCTAATGTTTTCAATCACATTAAATTAAAAAACACTTAATTTTCTTGAAGTTTCTTAGATTAACAAGTTGAAGCCTATAATATAAGATTAACAAGTTGAAGCCTTACTCTATAAGCGATGACAATATTGATTGTTTCAATCTCCATTAAACACTTTGTTTATCTGATGCCTACCTCATTTCTATGATTGTTAATGTTAGTCTTGGAAATCATTGCAATGTTCGATTCTAGCCATTCACCCTTCAATTTCTAATTGTTGCTCATAAGGATGGGAGTGGGTGCAATGACTGCATGTCCTCCTACATGTAATTAGATATTCCCTTCCTACAACCTCCCTACCCTGGACATCTACAACTCAATTCGTCATTACAACACATCGCCTCATCTCTCTCAACTTCATTAAGTAAGCAATAATAACTCTTCACTCTTTTCTTCTTATGCTCTTCAATGCAAACATGGATTCTTTACACCATGCTCATGAGATTATACATCTTCTACTTATTCTTCAACATGCATCCAAACTAACATAGTTTTGGGCCTAGTGGTTTTCAAACAAATCCATTTATTTCTTCAAGGTTATGACCTTTCTTGGGAATGACTGTGTCAAGAAGGGATTTGTCCCATAATATTTGTGTTAGTCAATCTCCCAAACCCAAAGGCAGAAAAAAATATCCATCCTCAAGCTCATGACGAGAAGGAAGAAAAGAAAACATGTGAAGATGATTGGGCTCTTTTAGGAGGACCACAACCAAAGTTAACGCAAAAGTGTGTAACTGCCATTATGTATGTAAACTCCCAAGGGGCAAAGAAGAACATATTACCACAATTTATAGGCCATGCAACATGCATCAAGACATTGCCACATATTTTTAAATTATCAAGCAAATGTGACATCTAGTGTAACCTACCCACCCCTTAGGTTCTCTTGAAGGGGTGGGGTATCAAAATTTTGTTTTTACTTAACCATATCGAAGCCTCTTCTCGAAGACACCATCGTCTTCTGCTCGCTAAGAGATTTCCAATGACTGTAGCCATGTTCAAATATGAGCTTTGGATAAAAATTTATAGCTTCCTAAAGTTTCAGGCCTCATTGCCAAAACCCTCTCATGCCCATGTGGCATCCATGTGATTCAACTGGCACATATGTGGTTGTTGACATGACTAATGACACGACACCCATGTGGTAAATCATCCACCGTAGCCCTCGGCCCCTTCGTGCTCAACACCACTTGACTTACCCTTTGTCAATACCTGACATGTCGATTCGGCCTATAGGGAATAGGCCTATTCCAACCCACCTCACCTACACTCCATGAATACCCAACTTGTCGATATTGGGCTACGAGTATCGGCCCATTACAACACCACTTGAGTCACATTTCGTTGATACCTAACATGTCGATATCGGGCTACTGGGCATCGACCCACTCCAACACCACCATAACACAAACTCTGATGGGCGATATGACGGTAGTCTAGCTAGCATCATGACATGTGGCACATGGCACGTCAGACCCGCCACCTAGCATGACATGTGGCACATGCAGATTTGTACCCTTTAGTCCTAACAATCTTATTAGGTTAATTAATCATTACTTATAATCTCATGCCTTAGGATTTCATTTATTTAACCCTCATTAATGTTAATTAAACCTCATTAATTTATTATCCCACATAATGACATTTTTGCTTAGTTTAGTTTACTAGCCCGGTAAATAAAGGAGATTTACTTTCTCCTTTTTTCTTTGGGAATCCAACATTGATAGGGTTTAATGCTAATTATTTTAATTAAACACCCCCTGGGTATATCAAATATATAATATTACCATTTCCAAGCAATATTAATATTCTAATTAATAATGTACCTGGGTTTTAATGTATTAATTTATTTATCCTTATACCGTCCCTGAGGATTTCACTTGTCACACACGTTTTAAATATTTAAACTCCCCGTACCACATATCTCGGTGGGGATTCCGCATTATAATATTTTATTGGCCATGTCGACCCCCGGGTCAATTACTTACTCCAAGCTCATTCACTCCCCATCACCCGATATGTGATATCTCGATGGGAGAATTAAATGTTATTTTTATTATTAAAAATGCATCGGGGGTATATGAAACTGGTTCATATTATGCTTTTACTGACCTCTGGCATATCGTTCAATCCACACATCATCCCTTCATCATGCATGTTTTTCTTAAGAAACCTTATATATATATATAGAGAGAGAGAGAGAGAAAACAAATTCTCTTGGAGGTAAAACCTTCCACAGTAAAAGTTTAGTTTTTTTTACCGGAACTTACTGCCCACCTATTTTCAAGCAAATCTTTACTATTACTTAGGGCTTAGGGAAGAGCCACTATCTCAAGTTTTTACCTTTGGACATGGTTTTACAGATTAAATTAAGAATTACATTCTTACCATGTCTTAATAAGACATAAATTAAATACAAAAAAACATATTCCTAATTTCATTTGATTTACATATTCCTCATGTTAAAATACCTTATCCTCTCAACTAAATATCCTAAGTTTATGAGACCAAGGTTATGGTCAATCTTTCATTTAATAGACATTATACATTCATAATTTCATATTTTACGTGAAGACTTTGACAACTTAGTCTTCACTACTAATCCATGAATTATATTCACACAAACAAGTTACAACTGCCCAACTAGCACTATGTTCTTACTCTGAGTTGCAAATAATTTCTCACAACAATATATAAAAGCAGAAATAGTCAGAGGCAATCAACAAAATATATTTTACACAACTCTCTTCGGATCTTACAATCAGCTGGGCACATAAAGCAACAAATTTTACTACTTGGACATATTATCAAATTCTTCATATAATCAAAACATAGATTTCATAGCATCAAGAAACTAATCATGGTATAAACCAAATATTAAAGTACTTATCTGAGAATTTAAGATAAATTGGAAATTGTTGATGGGTGAGCCTATTTCCACCCGACCATAGGTACAATTGTATTTTGTCTATCCTTGCATCTGACCACCCCCTAGCCAGAAAATGATGCCATAAGGGAAAGCTTCACTCAATAATAGAGGTAAAAGATGAAGACCACCCTCCTTCACCAATCAGAATTTAGCAAGATATATATCCTATTCCACCAGGAAAGGGGGCTTGTTCTTGACTAAGGGAGTCATAGCTAAATACCCAAATTCGCAACCCCCTTTATCAGCTTGGTATAGAGAATGTATTTGTTATTTTCTTACCCAGAACTTAGAGAACTTTAGTTCCCTCCGTTTGCTAAGAACCAAAGAAGTTTCACACACTCTTCTCCACTTAGATTTTGTCCCCAAACCCAACCGTGTGTGTCCTCTCTCCTTTCCCTTTTAATTTTCCTCATTTTCTTGCATTCTACCGTAATAATTTGTGGGTTAAATCCCCCAAATTCGTGGGTCAAATAAAAAACTTCCATATGGGTACTTTGTCCATTCTCTCATTGATTTCCGAGGAGGACCACCCAACCACCAAATTGACTGGTAAATAAATCTTTTGGGACGGAGGACAATTCTAGGTTTGAATATTTTAATTCAGCAGGGTACTTCTTGCCAGGGGTCATCTCGACCAATAAGGGTTCCCCCTCACCATTCCCTCTCATGGCATCATTTTATGTGCAAGTTCTCCACCCATAATCAATTTTCTTTTAATTATAATCAAAATGCATTTTATTGTTTTAATTGTTCATCAGGGTCCAAAACATTAAACATACTAGCCATGACTCATGGTGACATTTAGACATATATTTACATACTGGGAAAACATGGTGTTACATTCCCCTCCCCCTTAAAGGAACACCATCCTCAATTTTCTACCTATTGACATAAATACTGTTTATAGCAGTGAACAAAAATGTGTATGCCTTTCTCATGGCATCCTCTAACTCCCAAGTGGCCTCATTGGCTCCAAATTGTTTCCACTGCACCTTGACCTATGCGATTGCTTGATTTCGAAGGAGGGTCTCTTTCCCGTCTATTATGCATTGAGGCTCGGATTGAAATTCTCCCTCAATGTCAACCTAGATCACAAACCAATCAATTACATGATTAGCATCATGAACATAGTTCTTAAGCAAATATACATGGAAAACATTGTGTGCTTTCACCATGGGAGGTAAGGTTAGCTTGTAGGCTATCGATCCCACTCTCTCAAGTATTTCTAATGGCCCACAATATCGTGGTGTCAACTTGGTACAAGTTCCCATTCTTAGGGAGCTTCTATTAGGTTTGATCTAGAGATACACATGTTCTCGCACATTGAACTCCCTTTGAGTTTTGTTCTTGTCTGCATAACTTTTCTGCCCGTCTTGAGCCACTTTCAAATTCTATTTTATCTTTGATATTTCTAGTTCCATTTCCTTTAACATGTTTGGTCCAAGAGTGATTCAGTCTACCGGATTATCCCGACTGATTGGAATGTTACACTTTCTGCCATATAATTCCTCAAAAGGGCTCATCTTGAATGACTCTTGATAGTCATTGTTGTAGGAAAAATCTACTAAGGGTAAGTAGTCTTCCCACTTCTTGGGCTAATGCATTGCATACATCCTCATCATGTCCTATAATATCTTGTTCACCCTCTATGTTTGTCCATCATTTTGGGGATGGTCAACTGTGCTAAATGCTAATTGAGTCCCAAAATCTCTAAACAAATCTTTCCAAAAATTTGAAGTGAACTTGACATCCCGATCTGATATGATCGTCTTTGGAATGCCATACAATAAGAAAATATCCTTCATAAAAATATTAACAATGTTGATTTCTTTGT
Source organism: Picea mariana (assembly GCA_032191745.1). Taxonomy (NCBI): domain Eukaryota; kingdom Viridiplantae; phylum Streptophyta; class Pinopsida; order Pinales; family Pinaceae; genus Picea; species Picea mariana. The sequence goes on from JASDQU010100519.1 coordinate 23,269, forward strand.
GGGTAGATTTCATCGAAATAAAGTGAGCTTCCTTGCTCAATTTATCCATGACAACCATGATTGAATCATTTTGTTTTGATGTCCTTGGTATTCCGGTGATGAATTCCATTGAAATGACTTCCCATTTCCATTATGGAATTGGAAAGGGTTGCAACAAACCTGTTGGGTGCTTGTGTTCTTCTTTGACCTGTTGACATTCCAAGCATTTGGCAATGTACTTAGCTATGTCCTTTTTGTATTCACGACCAATAATATAACTTCCTTGTGGCTTTTATCATTTTTTGGTATCTAGGATGACTAGAATATGGGATTATATGAAGCTCATCCATTATGAGCCTCTTCAAGTCAGCTAAACATGGGACATACAATCTACCCTTGTAGGTCAATAAGTTGTTCTCTAGCAGCTGGTATCCACTGTACTTTGGCCCATTTGGCTCATGTTCCAAGTATGTTTCTACACTCTTGAAGTGCTCATCTTCTTTATGTGCTTTTCTAATTCTCTCCTTGATATCCGATTCACATGTGCTTATGGCAACCATGTGAATGATTTGCATACTTATGCTAAGTGCATTTACTACTCGGTTCTCCTTACCTTTAATGTGTCAGATTTCAAAATCAAATTCACTGATAAGAGCCATTCATCTAGCTTGTCTAGCATTCAATTTGGGCTGGTCAAATAGATACCTTGGCCCACTGTGGTCAGTCACGAGTACAAAATTTATTCCCAACAGATAGTGTCTCCACATCTTTAGAGCATGCACTATGGCACTAAGCGCTAAGTCACGAGTCACATAATGAGTCTCATGTTCATTCAATTTTCTTGACTCATAACAAATTAAATGGTCATCTTGCACCATAACCCCTCTGAGTCCCTCCTTGCGAACATCTGTACATACTAAGAAATATTTGTTTGGATCAACAATCTTCAGAATAGGTGCATGGGTTAAAAGAGGATTTAACTGTTGAAAATTGGCTTCATAATCTGCTATACAAACAAATTTCACTCCTTTTTCTTAAGTGAAGAGATTGGGTGACCAATATTTGAGAACCTTTGTATGAATCTTCTGTAATACCCAACCATGCCCATGAATGACCTCACTTCTGTAATACTAAATTTGGCATACAATTTGTATTTCCTTAACACTTGTAGCACTAATATGAGGTGTCCCTCATGCTCCTCCTTATTCCTGGAATAAATCAAGATGTCATCAATGAACACTAATACAATTTTGTCCAAATATTTGCTAAGTACAATATTCATCAGGCACATAAAGTTGGTTGGTGCATTTGTAAGTCCAAATGGCACCACCAAGAACTCATAATGTCCATAGCTTGTTCTGAAGGAAGTCTTATAGATGTCCTCATCTTTAATTCTTACATGATGGTACCCGAACCTCAAGTCTATTTTTGAGAATATTGTAGCTCATCTCAGTTGATCAAAGAGATCATCGATCCTTTGGTAGTGGGTACTTATTCTCGATGGTCATTTTATTCAGCTATTTATAGGCAATGCACAATCTAAGTATGCCATCCTTCTTTTTAACAAATAAGGCAGGTGCTCCCCATGGAGACACACTAGGCCTTATGTATCGTTTCTCTAACATTTCTTTCAACTATAGTTTAAGTTCCACCAACTCAAGTGTGCTCATTATATAAGGTGATCTAGACATTGGTACTACTCCCAACATGAGTTCAATTGAGAAATCAATGTCCCTCTTGGGAGGTGATCCCGATATCTCTTCCGGAAATACATCCTTGTAATCTCTTAGCATTGGGTGATATTCAATGCTAGGCTTATTGTCTTCAGATCATTCTAACACTTGTATGGCATATAAGGGGCATCTTTTTCTGCAATACTTCTTTACTTGTAGTATTGAAATCTACCTCACAGATATAGGTTTGTGCACTCCTTGTAAGATTCTTTTCTTTCCTTCCTCATCTTCACACTCTAAGTTCTTATTATAACAATCTAGTTTAGCTTTATGAGAAGCCAACTAATCCATGCCAATCAACAAATCATATGACCCTAGTGGAAGTATATTTAGGAATGCTTGTGTGGGTAGCCCATTCATGTCAAATTGGCATGCTTTAATTACTCAAGTTACCTTCCTTTTGGTCCCTATGGCTAGTTGTACCAACCATGAATTTCTATGTTTTTCCTTCTGTAAAACACATGCTTCAACAATTTGTGGAGAAATGTAACTCAAATTAGATCCAAGGTCAATTAAAATTGAAACAAAGCAAATGACAAGTTTACCTTCTATTTCCACCACTGAAGCTTGGTGATCTACTTGTTGATTCTCAACCGCTGCATAGATTGTGGGACTCTCCTAGGCACATCATTGATTGTAGTCGCTTCTTGGAGATTATAGAGCCTTCTATTATTATGTTGTCTATGAGGGCAGTCCCTCAACATGTGCTCTTCTCCACACCGCCAACATCTTAGTGGCCCTTTCTTTGGGTCTTTGGTCTTTTTTTTTGTTGGTCCAGCAATCTTATTCTCACTTTGGGTGGAAAATTTCTGGTGTTGTGCACTTTTGGTTGAAAAACTTGACTTGGTATTCCTTCCAGAATTTTAAATTTTGAGGATTTGAATTCTTTCCTCTTGAGTCCAATCTTGTTTTTTTTCTTCCACACCTTATTGTGCTCCATCCTAGGATTGGATTGCTCATAGCAACACTTTGCCTTTATTATGGTATATTCAAGTGTTTTGGGTTCATCAAATTCAATATGATCTTGGAAAGACCGTGGAAGCCCACTAAGAAAACGTTGCATCTTCACTTTCTCATCCTTGATGTAAGCTACATACCTCAACAACTCAAGAAATATGGTCAAATAATTTTCCATAGTGAGTTGGCCCAACTTGAGTTCATGGAACTCCTTTATCTTTCCATCATAGTACCTCTCATATAAGTACTTTTTCCTGAAGCATTCCTCAAATTGCTTCCAAGTTAGCTTTCTCTCATGGATACCTGTTATATTTTTAAGATCCTCCCACCAAATGGAGGCTTTTCCATTCAGGTTAAATATGGTTGCTTTAGTACCAAAGTAGTCATGTACCCTGAAGTATTTCTTTAGGCCCAATATCCATGCTTCTACTTCTTCCCCTTTTTTGACTTCTCCATCAAAAGTAGGTGGCTTGGCCTTCTTGAATTCTTCAGGTATGGAACTCTTTGAATGCTTCTTCCTCTTCCTCTTTATTTGGGATTTTGAACTGAACTCATCAATGGAAAATTCATTAGATCTCTCTGCCTTCTCACTAGGGGATTTCATGGATGAATACCTACTGGTTCCATGCCTCTTGGCACCATGTTGTGCTTTCTTCGATGTACTTTTCCCTGTATTTTTGTTTGTTGGGTCATGCCTTTGAATTTCTTGTGGGATTTGTGTCTTCTTGGACTAAGGCCTCTCAATCTCACTAGTTGTCGGTCCATGTTGCAATTATCTTTGGATATCGGACAAGATTTGCAACAATATTTCATTTAATTCAGTTTGCTTTTCTTGCTCTCTAATGAGATTTTCATTATTAGCCTTAAACCTTTGAAGCTTAGCCATTAAGCTCCTTACAGTTTCCGCTAAGTTTGGGGGAGTTTCCACATCCTCTTCTCATATGAATCTTCTTCTTTGTTATGGGAAGTCTCTCCCATCCCAGGATAGGTTACCATTTCTCTTATTGTCGTGAATTCTTATGTGTTGAAACAAGCACCACTCTCAACTGATCATTCAAAGTAACATTTTATAAATATCAAACATTTTCCCAGGCAAGGTATTCATTGGCATACACA
>JASDQU010100519.1:30780-62230 GCA_032191745.1 Picea mariana
TGGAATTACCACCACTAGGATCAATTTTAAAGTCAACATCCATTTTGTTCTCAAGGAGAACATGGAGGCTAGTGTTGGAGGTTGTTGTTTTCCAATAACAAGTGAGCTTCTTTCACTAAGACTACGTCAACAATTTATGTTAACATTATTTGTCCCTACCCTTATATTTCTCTTAAAATTTCTATTAACCCATAGGCATCTCCAAGAGTATTAATAGTAAGGAATTCAAGCTCATTTTGGAAGTGTCGATGCAAACTCACTCGATAGTACTTCAAGGTATTTAATTTCTTAGGCTTCTGTATGTCTCAATGGATAGACATCGTGTGAAACTTAGAAGTGTATATTGATATCGTATGACTAAGTTTTGAAGTAGTCACTTCGGTTGTATGTATTTGACTTTATCTAAGAATTTATTTAGATTGATTTCCACACATCACAGGTTCATGGCATTATTATACATAGAATTCTCAACAACCTAGAATATTTAATATAAAATTAAAAGTGGTGAAGGAGATTTTCTCTTCTTGCTTAAACATAGTGAAATAAGTCTCCAAATGTTGAAACGAACCTTCAAGGGATTATGCATCAATGCCCTTTGTAAACAGAGGGATGCCAATGTTAACTTTGACAATTCATGGACTGTGACCACCAAAAGGTGCTTGTATCGTCGATGGTGTAGATGGGTTAGACCAATAGACATCTCTAAGAGTATCAATGATAAAGAATTCAAGTTTGTTCTTGAGATATTAATGTAAAGGCATATTATACTTTGAAATATTTAATTTCTCGAGGTATCGTATGTCCACATGGATAGGCATTTTTTTTAACTGGAACTCGTCTTTTTATAAACAATAAACCCAAAAATAAGCTCGACCCACCCTAACACACTTAAGTGAAGAATATTGTTTGCTAGTACCTTGTCATCCCCATACAACAATCTACACCAAAACTACATCAAGAAATTCAATATAATCAATGACCACATATGACAAACCCTACAGAGGGGAGGAACATGCTCATTAGGGTTTGAACCTAGGTCATTGTCACAATAATCCCTCCAAGTTGCCACTCAATCACAAATTGACAGACAAATGGATGGATATATTGTGGAACTTAGAAGTGTATTTCAATAGAGTCTGGCTAGGATTTTGATATCGTCACTACCACTATATGTATTTGACTTCAATGTACCTACCTGGTTGGAAACTCTATCCAAGGATTTCTTCGAATTCATTTCAACGCATGGAAATTTCTTAGCAGCCTTCACAATAATGTTGTACATAAACTTCTAACAATCCAAGAGCATTTAGTGCAAATTTAGGGGTGATAAAGGGAATTTTATCCTTTTTAGAACATAATGAAATAAAGTCTCCAAATGTCATGACCAATATTCAAAGGATTTTGCATTGATGTCACCTTTACACAAGGGGGATGTCAAGGTTATCTTGGACCATGATTGAACTATGAAAACGCCACTAAAAGGTGTATGCAAGCCACTTCAAGCCTACAAAGTCAATAATGTAGATGGGTTAGGCCATATCGTCAACTAGGAAAATTGATTTTAAAGGTATCCCCACTACTTTAAAGTACTCCATCCATGAGGCTTCATACATTGGAAAAACACACCCTAAGAAGGAGCATGTTGGTTGCTAGCCACTTGGGAATGGGTGTGATGCATAAGAAGGAAATCTTAAGGAGTTGTAGACTAAACATTGTGCTTCCTTCATGTGGACCTAGTACAAATGGGCATTAAATGTTGGCATGTCGATAGAAATTATATTTCACTACAATACTAAACCAATAAAAGTGCCCAAATGTAGGGTCAAGAATCATGAATTCCTTAGAATTATGAGGTTTTTTTTTTATGCAAAGTGTGGTGATGGAACATAATGATATGAACCTTACCCTTGGTCTCTTCGCTTTATTATATTCTCTTATCTTCATTCTTCTTCTTATCTCCCCTACTTTCTATTGTTGTAAACCTTGTGCATGAAGAGCACATGTCACACATGCAAGGGCATTCTTCTTTTGCATATTCTACTCATAAAGCGGAGTTGTGTTGAAGCTTGTTATTGTGCTTTCAAAGTTTCCATCCTTGAAGTGGTCATAATACAATTGTGAAATATTTTGCCCACAATTGTATTCTTGGGTTGTGTTCCTAAGTTGTGCTTCTTGTTTGAAGGTTCATTTTACTAAATTTCTAGTGAAGTGCTAGATTCTATGCATCATTAAACAAGTGGATTAATAACAATAAACACATATACCCATTGCAAAACCGTAATGATTGGAGATATTTACTCAAGCATTAAATTTTATATTACACACATTCTTGTTGGAGTACATATGCATTTAAAAAGTGTTATATCATGATATGGAACCGTGGCAAGAAAGGTGCTTTATATGCCAGGTCTATGCCAGGTCTTGTATGACAAGTAATGTAAGAGAGAGGGAATATTAAAGCCCAATGCAAAGATCAATAATTATGTATGCTTAAGGTAGATACAATTTTACATTAGGGTCAATGAAGGTTCATCTTCTAAGTAAAGACACATATCTACTTAAGGTGATTATAACATAAGGTAGTGGTCGACAATTATTCATCTTCCAAGCAAGACAAACAAGTTGAGTCAATTGTGAGATATTTGTATGGAGTATCAATGTCAAGTTCATGTTGAAGTCAACGAGAACTTCCAAGTTAATGCTATTAAAGGCTTGAGGAAAACTATTGATGCCGTCCATAAAACGATTTATTGACCTAAGAAGGTAGATGTCATCTCAAGCATTCTGATAACTTTGTCTCTCCTACTTTTAATTAAAATCAAAGTTTTTTTTTAACATTTTCCTCCCTTTTTTACAAGAATCAGGTTAGGCAGAAATGTTTCTGATTTCAAATTAGACCTTCTCGCAACCCAAATCTTGAACAATCCAGGACAAACTCTTGGAAACTCCATTAAATCCATATGAAATATGAGTAATTTTACTCATGATCATAAAAGTCCCTTAAAATTATGTTTGATTGGAACATAACTTTATTAAATCCATATGAAATATGAGTAATTTTACTCACGATCATAAAAGTCCCTTAAAATTATGTTTGATTGGAACATAGCTTTGTTGGTCATTTTTATTTGATAAATATGACTTCATATGCATTTCGATTAAAGCCTATTATTGTCTTGTAATCTGATTCATGATCATAAAAGTCTCTTAAAATTATGTTTGATTAGAGCATAACTTTGTTGGTCATTCATATTTGATAAATATGACTTCAAATGAATTTTGATTAAGGCCTATCATTATCTTGTTAATGTGCAAATTCTTGGATCGTTTAATTAAATACATAACGAATCTAAATAATCATGCTCTTAATATAAATGTCCTTTAAAGTGATGTTTGATTGGAACATGACTTTGCATACCGTCTCTATTTGATAAATATGGCTTTAGATGCATTTCAATGAAAACCTAGCACCATCTTCACAATGTGCAAAAGTTCAATTATCCAATGCTTAAATGTGTCAATATGAACTATGCCCCCTAAAATTGGTGCTAAAATATCTTGTGATAGAGACAAACTCTTTTTGGGGTAAGCATTTAATTTACAAACACTCGCTTGAGAAATAATTTTCAGATTTTTTTGTATCGATTTAGAGAAAACCGCCTTAACTACCACTAATATCGTTATCTATTAACCTATTATTATCCTCATTGCATGCTTGGTACATAGTGTTCATAAAATTGTTGACTCTATATTAGTTGAGGATTGATTATAGTTTATGTTTTCCATATCTAATGTTTTCAATCACATTAAATAAAAAAACACTTAATTTTCTTGAAGTTTCTTAGATTAACAAGTTGAAGCCTTACTCTATAAGCGATGACAATATTGATTGTTTCAGTCTCCATTAAACACTTTGTTTATCTGATGCCTACCTCATTTATGTGATTGTTAATGTTAGTCTTGGAAATCATTGCAGTGTTCGATTCTATCCATTCACCCTTCAATTTCTAATTGTTGCTCATAAGGATGGGAGTGGGTGCAACGGCTGCATGTCCTCCTACATGCAATTATATATACCCTTCCTACAACCTCCCTGCCCTAGACATCTACCACTCAATTCGTCATTACAACACATCGCCTCATCTCTCTCAACTTCATTAAGTAAGCAATAATAACTCTTCACTCTTTTCTTCTTATGCTCTTCAATGCAAACATGGATTCTTTACACCATGCTCATGAGATTATACATCTTCTACTTATTCCTCAACATGCATCCAAACTAACATAGTTTTGGGCCTAGTGGTTTTCAAACAAATCCATTTATTTCTTCAAGGTTATGACCTTTCTTGGGAATGACTGCGTCAAGAAGGGATTTGTCCCATAATATTTGTGTCGGTCAATCTCCCAAAACCAAAGGCAGAAAAAAATATCCATCCTCAAGCTCATGACGAGAAGGAAGAAAAGAAAACATGTGAAGATGATTGGGCTCTTTTAGGAGGACCACAACCAAAGTTAATGCAAAAGTGTGTAATTGTCATTATGTATGTAAACTCCCAAGGGGCAAAGAAGAACATATTACCACAATATATAGGCCATGCAACATGCATCAAGACATTGCCACATATTTTTAAATTATCAAGCAAATGTGACATCTAGTGTAACCTACCCACCCCTTAGGTTCTCTTAAAGGGGTGGGGTATCAAAATTTTGTTTTTACTTAACCATATCGAAGCCTCTTCTCGAAGACACCATCATCTTCTACTCGCTAAGAGATTTCCAATGATTGTAGCCATGTTCAAATATGAGCTTTGGATAAAAAATTATAGCTTCCTAAAGTTTCAGGCCTCATTGCCAAAACCCTCTCATGCCCATGTGGCATCCATGTGATTCAACTGGCACATATGTGGTTGTTGACATGACTAATGACACGACAGCCATGTGGTAAATCATCCACCGTAGCCCTCGGCCCCTTCGCGCTCAACACCACTTGACTTACCCTTTGTCGATACCCAACATGTCGATATCGACCTATAGGGCATAGGCCTATTCCAACCCACCTCACCTACACTCCACGAATACCCAACATGTCGATATTGGGCTACGGGTATCGGCCCGTTACAACACCACCTGACTCACATTTCGTTGATACCTAACATGTTGATATCGGGCTACTGGGCATCGACCCACTCCAACACCACCACAACACAAACTCTGATGGGCGATATGACGGTAGTCTAGCTAGCATCATGACATGTGGCACATGGCACATCGGACCTGCCACCTAGCATGACACGTGGCACATGCGGATTTGTACCCTTCAGTCCTAACAATCTTATTAGGTTAATTAATCATTACTTATAATCTCACGCCTTAGGATTTCATTTATTTAATCCTCATTAATTTATTATCCCACATAATGACATTTTTGCTTAGTTTAGTTTACTAGCCCGGTAAATAAAGGAGATTTACATTCTCCTTTTTTCTTTGGGAATACGACATCGATAGGGTTTAATGCTAATTATTTTAATTAAACACCCCCTGGGTATATCAAATATATAATATTACCATTTCCAAGCAATATTAATATTCTAATTAATAATGTACCTGGGTTTTAATGTATTAATTTATTTATCCTTATACTGTCCCCGAGGATTTCACTTGCCACACACATTTTAAATATTTAAACTCCCTGTACCAAATATCTCGGTGGGGATTCTGCATTATAATATTTTATTGGCCATGTCAGCCCCCAGGTCAATTACTTACTCCAATCTCATTCACTCCCCATCACCCGATATGTGATATCTCGATGGGAGAATTAAATGTTATTTTTATTATTAAAAATGCATCGGGGGTTTACGAAACCGGTTCATATTATGCTTTTACTGACCTCTGGCATATCATTCAATCCACACATCATCCCTTCATCATGCATGTTTTTCTTAAGAAACCTTATATATATATAGAGAGAGAGAGAAAACAAATTCTCTTGGAGGTAAAACCTTCCACAGTAAAAGTTTTGTTTTTTTTACCGCAACTTACTGCCCACCTATTTTCAAGCAAATCTTTACTATTACTTAGGGCTTAGGGAAGAGCCACTATCTCAAGTTTTTACCTTTGGACATGGTTTTACAGATTAAATTAAGAATTACATTCTTACCATGTCTTAATAAGACATAAATTAAATACAAAAAAACATATTCCTAATTTCATTTGATTTACATATTCCTCATGTTAAAATACCTTATCCTCTCAACTAAATATCCTAAGTTTATGAGACCAAGGTTCTGGTCAATCTTTCATTTAATAGACATTATACATTCATAATTTCATATTTTACGTGAAGACTTTGACAACTTAGTCTTCACTACTAATCCATGAATTATATTCACACAAACAATTTACAACTGCCCAACTAGCACTATGTTCTTACTCTAAGTTGCAAATAATTTCTCACAACAATATATAAAAGTAGAAATAGTAAGAGGCAATCAACAAAATATATTTTACACAACTCTCTTCGGATCTTACAATCAGCTAGGCACATAAAGCAACAAATTTTACTACTTGGACATATTATCAAATTCTTCATATAATCAAAACATAGATTTCATAGCATCAAGAAACTAATCATATTATAAACCAAATATTAAAGTACTTATTTGAGAATTTAAGATAAATTGGAAATTGTTGATGGGTGAACCTATTTCCACCCGACCATAGGTACAATTGTATTTTGTCTATCCTTGCATCTGACCACCCCCTAGCTAGAAGATGATGCCATAAGGGAAAGCTTCACTCAATAATAGAGGTAAAAGATGAAGACCACCCTCCTTCACCAATCAGAATTTAGCAAGATATATATCCTATTCCACCAAGCAAGGGGGCTTGTTCTTGACTAAGGGAGTCATAGCTAAATACCCAAATTCGCAACCCCCTTTATCAGCTTGGTATAGAGAATGTATTTGTTATTTTCTTACCTAGAACTTAGAGAACTTTAGTTCCCTCCGTTTGCTAAGAACCAGAGAAGTTTCACACACTCTTCTCCACTTAGATTTTGTCCCCAAACCCAACCATGTGCGTCCTCTCTCATTTCCCTTTTAATTTTCCTCATTTTCTTGCATTCTGCCGTAATATTTTGTGGGTCAAATCCCCCAAATTCGTGGGTCAAATAAAAAACTTCCATATGGGTACTTTGTCCATTCTCTCATTGATTTATGAGGAGGACCACCCAACCACCAAATTGACTGGTAAATAAATCTTTTGGGATGGAGGACAATTCTAGGTTTGAATATTTTAATTCAACAGGGTACTTCTTGCCAAGGGTCATCTCAACCAATAAGGGTTCCCCCTCACCATTCCCTCTCATGGAATCATTTTATGTGCAAGTTCTCCACCCATAATCAATTTTCTTTTAATTATAATCAAAATACATTTTATTGTTTTAATTGTTCATCAGGGTCCAAAACATTAAACATACTAGCCATGACTCATGGCAACATTTAGACATATATTTACATACTGGGAGAACATGGTGTTACATTCCCCTCCCCCTTAAAGGAACACCATCCTCGATTTTCTACCTACTGACATAAATACTATTTATAGCGGTGAACAAAAATGTGTATGCCTTTCTCATGGCATCCTCTAACTCCCAAGTGGCCTCATCGGCTCCAAAATGTTTCCATTGCACCTTGACCTATGCGATTGCTCGATTCCGAAGGAGGGTCTCTTTCCTGTCTATTATGCATTGAGGCTCGAATTGGAATTCTCCCTCGGTGTCAACCTAAATCACAAACCAATCAATTACATGATTAGCATCATGAACATAGTTCTTAAGCAAATATACATGGAAAACATTGTGTGCTTTCACCATGGGAGGTAAGGTTAGCTTGTAGGCTACCGATCCCACTCTCTCAAGTATTTCTAATGGCCCACAATATCGTGGTGTCAACTTGGTACAAGTTCCCATTCTTAGGAAGCTTCTATTAGGTTTGATATGGAGATACAGATGTTCTCGCACATTGAACTCCCTTTGAGTTTTGTTCTTGTCTGCATAAATTTTCTGCCCGTCTTGAGCCACTTTCAAATTCTATTTTATCTTTGATATTTCTAGTTCCATTTCCTTTAACATGTTTGATCCAAGAGTGATTCAGTCTACCGAATTATCCCAACTGATTGGAATGTTACACTTTCTGCCATATAATTCCTCAAAAGGGCTCATCTTGAATGACTCTTGATAGTCATTGTTGTAGGAAAAATCTACTAAGGGTAAGTAGTCTTCCCACTTCTTGGGCTAATGAATTGCATACATCCACATCATGTCCTATAATACCTTGTTCACCCTCTATGTTTGTCCATCATTTTGGGGATGGTCAACTGTGCTAAATGCTAATTGAGTCCCAAAACCTCTGAACAAATCTTTCCAAAAATTTGAAGTGAACTTGACATCCCGATCTGATATGATCGTCTTTGGAATGCCATGCAATAAGAAAGTATCCTTCATAAAAATATTAACAATGTTGATTTCTTTGTAGGTAGATTTCATCGAAATAAAGTGAGCTTCCTTGCTCAATTTATCCACGACAACCATGATTGAATCATTTTGTTTTGATGTCCTTGGTATTCCGGTGATGAATTCCATTGAAATGACTTCCCATTTCCATTATGGAATTGGAAAGGGTTGCAACAAACCTATTGGGTGCTTGTGTTCTTCTTTGACCCGTTGACATTCCAAGCATTTGGCAATGTACTTAGCTATGCCCTTTTTTATTCACGACCAATAATATAACTTCCTTGTGGCTGTTATCATTTTTTGGTATCTAGGATGACTAGAATATGGGATTATATGAAGCTCATCCATTATGAGCCTCTTCAAGTCAGCTAAACATGGGACATACAATCTACCCTTGTAGGTCAATAAGTTGTTCTCTAGCAGCTGGTATCCACTATACTTTGGCCCATTTGGCTCATGTTCCAAGTATGTTTTTACACTCTTGAAGTGCTCATCTTCTTTATGTGCTTTTCTAATTCTCTCCTTGATATCCGATTCACATGTGCTTATGGCAGCCATGTGAATGATTTGCATACTTATGCTAAGTGCATTTACTACTTGGTTCTCCTTATCTTTAATGTGTCAGATTTCAAAATCAAATTCACTGATAAGAGCCATCCATCTAGCTTGTCTAGCATTCAATTTGGGCTGGTCAAATAGATACCTCGGCCCACTGTGGTCAGTCATGAGTACAAAATTTATTCCCAACAGATAGTGTCTCCACATCTTTAGAGCATGCACTATGGCACCAAGCGCTAAGTCATGAGTCACATAATGAGTCTCATGTTCATTCAATTTTCTTGACTCATAACAAATTACATGGTCATCTTGCACCATAACCCCTCTGAGTCCCTCCTTGCGAGCATCTGTACATACTAAGAAATATTTGTTTGGATCAACAATCTTCATAATAGGTGCATGGGTTAAAAGAGGATTTAACTGTTGAAAATTGGCTTCATAATCTGCTATACAAACAAATTTCACTCCTTTTTCTAAAGTGAAGAGATTGGGTGACCAATATTTGAGAACCTTTGTATGAATCTTTTGTAATACCCAACCATGCCCATGAATGACCTCACTTTTGTAATACTAAATTTGGCATACAATTTGTGTTTCCTTAACACTTGTAGCACTAATATGAGGTGTCCCTCATGCTCCTCCTTATTCCTGGAGTAAATCAAGATGTCATCAATGAACACTAATACAATTTTGTCCAAATATTTGCTAAGTACAGTATTCATCATGCACATAAAGCTGGTTGGTGCATTTGTAAGTCCAAATGGCACCACCAAGAACTCATAATTTCCATAGCTTGTTCTGAAGGAAGTCTTATAGATGTCCTCATCTTTAATTCTTACATGATGGTACCCGAACCTCAAGTCTATTTTTGAGAATATTGTAGCTCATCTCAGTTGATCAAAGAGATCATCGATCCTTTGGTAGTGGGTACTTATTCTTGATGGTCATTTTATTCAGCTGTTTATAGTCAATGCACAATCTAAGTGTGCCATCCTTCTTTTTAACAAATAAGGCAGGTGCTCCCCATGGAGACACACTAGGCCTTATGTATCGTTTCTCTAACATTTCTTTCAACTATAGTTTAAGTTCCACCAACTCAAGTGTGCTCATTATATAAGGTGATCTAGACATTGGTACTACTCTCAACATGAGTTCAATTGAGAAATCAATGTCCCTCTTGGGAGGTGATCCCGATATCTCTTCCGGAAATACATCCTTGTAATCCCTTAGCATTGGGTGATATTCAATGTTAGGCTTATTGTCTTCAGATCATTCTAACACTTGTATGGCATATAAGGGGCATCCCTTCTGTAATACTTCTTTACTTGTAGTGTTGAAATCTACCTCACAGATATAGGTTTGTGCACTCCTTGTAAGATACTTTTCTTTCCTTCCTCATCTTCACACTCTAAGTTCTTATTATAACAATCTAGTTTAGCTTTATGAGCAGCCAACCAATCCATCCCAATCAACAAATCATATGACCCTAGTGGAAGTATATTTAGGACTGCTTGTGTGGGCAGCCCATTCATGTCAAATTGGCATTCTTTAATTACTCAAGTTACCTTCCTTTTGGTCCCTATGGCTAGTTGTACCAGCCATGAATTCCTATGTTTTTCCTTCTGTAAAACACATGCTTCAACAATTTGTGGAGAAATGTAACTCAAATTAGATCTAAGGTCAATTAAAATTGAAACAAAGCAAATGACAAGTTTACCTTCTATTTCTACCACTGAAGCTTGGTGATCTGCTTGTTGATTCTCAACTGCTGCATAGATTGTGGGACACGCTTGGGCACATCATTGATTGTAGTGGCTTCTTGGAGATTATAGAGCCTTATATTATTATGTTGTCTATGAGGGCAGTCTCTCAACATGTGCTCTTCTCCACACTGCCAACATCTTAGTGGCCCTTTCTTTGGGTCTTCAGTCTTTTTTTTTGTTGGTCCAACAGTCTTATTCTCACTTTGGGTGGAAAATTTCTGGTGTTGTGCACTTTTGGTTGAAAAACTTGACTTGGTATCCCTTCCAGAATTTTAATTTTTGAGGATTTGAATCCTTTCCTCTTGAGTCCAATCTTGTTTTTTTTCTTCCACACCTTATTGTGCTCCATCCTAGGATTGAATTGCTCATAACAACACTTTGCCTTTCTTATGGTATATTCAAGTGTTTTGGGTTCATCAAATTCAATATGATCTTGGAAAGACCGTGGAAGCCCACTGAGAAAACGTTGCATCTTCACTTTCTCATCCTTGATGTAAGCTACATACCTCAACAACTCAAGAAATATGGTCAAATAATTTTCCATAGTGAGTTGGCCCAACTTGAGTTCATGGAACTCCTTTATCTTTCCGTCATAGTACCTCTCATATAAGTACTTTTTCCTGAAGCATTCCTCAAATTGCTTCCAAGTTAGCTTTCTCTCATGGATACCTATTATATTTTTAAGATCCTCCCACCAAATGGAGGCTTTTCCATTCAGGTTAAATATGGCTGCTTTAGTACCAGAGTAGTCATGTACCCTGAAGTATTTCTTTAGGCCCAATATCCATGCTTCTACTTCTTCCCCTTTTTTGACTTCTCCATCAAAAGTAGGTGGCTTGGCCTTCTTGAATTCTTTGGGTATGGAACTCTTTGAATGCTTCTTCCTCTTACTCTTTCTTTGGGATTTTGAACTGAACTCATCAATGGAAAATTCATCAGATCTTTGTGCCTTCTCACTAGGAGATTTCATGGATGAATACCTACTGGTTCCATGCCTCTTGGCACCATGTTGTGCTTTCTTCGATGTACTTTTCCCTGTATTTTTGTTTGTTGGGTCATGCCTTTGAATTTCTTGTGGGATTTGTGTCTTCTTGGACTAAGGCCTCTCAATCTCACTAGTTGTCGGTCCATGTTGCAATTATCTTTGGATATCGGACAGGCTTTGCAACAATATTTCATTTGATTCAGTTTGCTTTTCTTGCTCTCTAACGATATTTTCATTATTAGCCTTAAACCTTTGAAGCTCAACCATTAAGCTCCTTACAGTTTTCGCTAAGTTTGGGGGAGTTTCCACATCCTCTTCTCATATGACTCTTCTTCTTTGTTATGGGAAGTCTCTCCCATCCCAGGATAGGTTACCATTTCTCTTACTGTAATGAATTCTTATGTGCTGAAACAAGCACCACTCTCAACTGATCATTCAAAGTAACATTTTATAAATATCAAACATTTTCCCAGGCAAGGTATTCATTGGCATACACAACCTATAAATGGAATTTCATTCTCCTACAAACATCACTCAACAATATTTATTAAAGTACAATCAACACTATAATTTTCTGCATAACTTTAATCAAGCAACCAAAGGCATCAGTTATGTCATGCAAAATTCAAGCAACCAAGAAGGGTAAAAATCTATCTTATTCCTTTTAATAATTTATATAAACGTATTTAAATCGAACTAGCTCTTTTATAGTTTATTATTACCATTGAACTTATTGAGCCCATACAACCTAAGTGTTGTAACCATGCTTTGATATCACTCTGTTTGTTAAAGGGGTGGGGTATCAATTTTTTTCTTTTCCTTAACCATATCGAAGCCCCGTCTCGAGGACACCATCATATTTTTCTCGCCAAGAGATTTCCAATGACTATAACCATGTTCAAATTCGATCTTTGGATCAAAAGTTATAGCTTCCCAAAGTTTCAGGGCTCATTTTCAAAACCCTCTCATGCCCACGTGGCACCCATGTGGCATCCACGTGGTTCAACTGGTGCATAAGTGGCTGCTGACATGGCTAATAACACAACACCCATGTGGTAAATCATCCACCATGACCCCTCTCTTATTGGCCCTCAGCCCCTCCGCGCTCAACACCACCCGACTTACCCTATGCCGATACCCGACATGTCGATATCGACCTACCAAGTACCGACCTATTCCAACCCACTTGACCTACACTCCACCGATACCCAACATGCTGATATCAGGCTACCGGGTATCAACCCATTCCAACACCACCTGACTCACATTCTGTCGATACCCGACATGTCGATATCGAGTTACCGAGTATCGACCCACTCCAACACCACCAAAACACAAACTCTGATAAGCGATATGTGGGTAGTCCAGCTGACATCCTGAATGTTGATTTTTCTATGAGCAAGGTTAAGCATGAATTTCATTCAATTTTAGCATTTGTCTTAACCATAACCAATAATGTTGCAGCAACCAATGTAATGTCCCCAAGGCCAAGCCTAGTTGTAAATCTGATGTATGAAATGAATTGTAAATATGTGTTATAGGCTGGTGAGCCAAGTTTGTATAAGCCGGTGGGCTTATGTGATTGTTAGGCTAGAGAGCCTAAGGGTTGGAGGCCAAGGGCCTGATTTTGTACTTGTATGTATGTAGAACATTTAATAAAATTGTAAACACCGCCAGGTGCAGACCCACCATGATGAATGAGTGAAGGGGGACTGAGCTTCCACAGAGAAGGCAAGGGATTAGGGGCTAGAAGGTGGGAAAAGGGGCTAAGTGTTTAGCCTAGGGGGCTTAAGCCTGGGAATAATATTTTATTATTATTCCAAAAAGAACATGTGCCATTTATATTTTATCCTAAGTTCCTAACCACGAGGAAGGTGATGTGTGCTGGGTAAATGCATGTAGTCTCCAGGGAGACAAGTGTCAGCCCTGACCCATGCGAATAAAATGGCCAAGATGAGCCATGAGAGGGCTCCTCGCCCATTTCCACCAAGACTGCCTGAGCGTGTACAGGCTCTGAGCAGTACGACCGACCCAAGCTCTGCAGAGAACCCTCGTGCTTCCTTGTGAGCCGAAAAGCCTATGTTTGGCTCTGAAAAAACCCGTGTATACCCTCTGTTCTGAAAGCCGAGAAGCCCGTGTTCATTTCTGAAGAGGTTGGGTTCACCCTCTCTGTTCTGAGCCGTGGAACCCGTGTCATTCCTTGCGTGGATTGTTTGTCACACGTTTCCAAGAACCAACCCTGTGAGACCTTGCGCCATTGCTAAGCCTATTTGGGAAGCCCGTGTTTGTTTTTCTGGTTAGCTGTGGTGGCCATGCAGAGCTGGACTGTGCGTGGCTTGTTGGCCAATGCAAGTTGTGAGTGAACCTGTGTATGACCTCTTTCCAGGTGGGGGAGGTGACTATTGTTGGAAGAGGCAGGTTGTCAGGCCTATGGGCAATTCTCTCCAGGTGAGAGAGTTTGCTGGGAAGCGGTTTCTTCCAGAGAGTGTCCAGCACCAGCTTCGGGCTCTGAGACTTCCTGATCCGGCCTGTTGCCGAGACCCAGAGAGGGAGGTTAGCACCGATGGACTGTGCTTGTGAAGGTGTATACTCTCGGGTGGAACAAGCATGTGGGGAATGAGAGTCTGGTAGTAGTGGGCGTAAGATGGCATCTTAAGAAGAATCCTTCCGGATTTCTGTGTTGTTTTCCCTGTAACCTCAGCCTAGCCTAGGATTCCTTGCCTTGGGGTGGAGCTTAGTCCCAGCTCGGGGGTGACCCACTGCTGAGCTGATGAGCAGTCCAGTCTAAGGATGGGAGGTTCGTGGAAGGCCTGCACTTGGTTGGTGGAACTGCCACTGTTTCAAAGATAAGTACCTGATTATGCTTTAATCATGTTTTGCATGACTGTGCTGCTTATGTTATCATGAATTCCGCTGTGTATATGAATTAATATTAAATAGTACTGATTGTTGATTATGGCAGTAATTAGTATGAATACTTTGTGTTGAATGTGTTTAACTTGTTTTAAATGCATGTGATTAATTATTAGTGAGAATGTTGTTATTCCGTGTAGTAACACCTACATAGTAGTGAGTGAAAGGGGTGTTATAGTTTGGTATTAGAGCGAAGGTTTCGACACTGAGCCTAGATGGGCCAGTTGAGTGGTCTTTGGACTGAGAGTGTGAAGAGAAATTGTGTCTGAGGGACCAATTTCGGACCCTGGTATGGTCCGGAGTGTCAAGGAGTTACTTGACCATGCCTATAATCTCAAGAGGTATAGTGGTGTGTGAAACCGCAACTGGTGTGGTCTATGGCCACAGGAAGAGAGGACTCCACACCAACAGTGCTAGAGCCTTAGGATCTGTTCGGGAGGGAAGGTGAACCCTTGTGACCGTCAGATCTGGGAAGTGTGCGCGGAGTTTAAAGCCCTTTGGAGTTGCACAGGAGTGTGGAAATCACGATACGTGAAATTCCGAATTAGTCAGGACCGTACATCAGAAAGAACGCGTGGAGGGTGATCAACCTTTTGCTGACTCATAACTTGAAATGGTCAAAGGGTGAGTTTGTGAGAATTCACGAAACACGAATTCATGATTGGATCATAACTGTCCGATTCGACAGAGGAGTAAACCGTAAATTTTGGGATTTCGGCCGATGGAAGTTCGAGATGTGGGGTGCATGAATTCCCAATGCCCGAAACCTTGAAATGCCGAAAAGATCTGCGTCGTTGATCTGAGGAGGGGATTTGACCGTTGGATTCCTTGCTTGGAATGGACGTGGGTGCATGAATGCGTACCATGTGCCAGTGAGTCGAGAAGACAAGTGAGAGTGGTGGGACCCGATGATGTCACCGAAGGTGACATGGACCCTCCTGAACGTACCACGTGCCACGGTGGTGAAGGGCGATAGCTGTGTTGTGGGCCCGGAGAATAAATTAATTCGCGATTTCAGAATTCGCAAAGGAGGAGCACGAAGGCTCGACACTCCAACTCGCGAAGTCGCGAATTGGCGAAGAAGTGCTAGCACTTAGCCCTAGCCTACGGTCATGCGTAGCAGGTGCTAGCAAGGAGGGAGCCATACCCGCATCGCATCTCAGGTATCGACGTTTGGAGGAAATGAGTCGAGGGTCTTCAACTCACGAACTCATGAGATCGCGAGTTGCGAAAGGGTGACTTTGGTTACGAAGATTTAACCGTTGGATCTTCGTGGACCGAGATTCTGAAGTTCTGAAGTCCCGAAATTTGCAGAGCCAGACAGAGCTCAGAAAACTTGTGAAGTCAAAACGTTTTTCTTGTTCACGTTGGCTTATGAATGTTGTAAGTTTTCTTGAAGGTTTAAGGGCCTAACAAACTTTGGTTGACTGCACACTGTGTGTGCAGAGTTCAACGAGTGTCAGGACAGCCGAAAACTGACGTCGAGTATGGAATTGGAAGAGGTGCAGATTGCCTCCGAAATAGAAGACGAAAGAGAAGGAAAGGATGTCAACCTGGGAGTCGAAGGAACTAACTCTAATGGGCATGGAAAAGAGATAGATAAAGAGGGACACATGATGAAACTCATTGAAAAGTTGCAGAAAGGTGCCCAGGCCCGCCTAGCTGATAGTCGAAAGCTCTTGAAAATTAGGGATCGACAGGGTGAATTCAACTTAAAAATGTTGAAGAGCCTGGAAAGAATAGAAAAGAAATTGGAAAAAGAGAGTGACACAAGCAGATCAAGAAGTGTCAGAACCCCTGAGCGGAGAAGAAGATCAAGGAGTGGTAGCAGACATTATCGTCTCTCCCCGAAGCATTCTGGTAAGGAAACACACAGTAGTTCAAGCCTGTCCCTTACCAGAAAGCACCGAAAATCTGAAAAGGATGAATTGAAAGGGGAGATGAACAAGATTAAGCATCCAACATTCGATGGAGAATATAAGAAGGAGGAAGATGCCGAGACATGGTTTCTTGGCATGAGGAAATATTTCCAACTGCAGAATTATTCTGCCCATGCAGAAGGAAGAATTGCAATGTATCAACTGAAAGGAAAAGCATCCATGTGGTGGGATCAGTTTGTGCAGGTGCAACACATCAGAGAAAAAGAGGTCACTTGGAAGGAATTTAAGAGGTATTTCGAAAAGAAATACGTGACCAAAAGATATTATGACAGAAAGATGAAGGAGTTCTTCGAACTCAAGCTAGGCAATATGACTATTGATGAGTATGAACGAAGTTTTCTGGAACTACTGAAGTATGTTCCATTCATCAAAGACGAGGCTGTCAAGATTCAAAGATATCTGAGTGGACTGCCACCTTCCATGGGTGACAAGATTCAGTATGACGATCCTAAGACTATGGAAGAAACAATAAGAAGGGAAAAATGCTTGTATGAACAACAAGGAGAAAGGCCTATCCTTCGGAAGGCTTGGAATGATCAGAGGAAGTTTAAGAAGGAACAAAGGCAGAAGGGAAACAAGCCTTCCTTTTTCAGAAATAGTCTTCAGGGACAACCATCATTTAGAGAGCTGAGAATGACTGAAGAGGGAACACAAAGATAGAGACAGATGCCCATTCAGTGCTGGGGCTGTAAAGGAAACCACAAGTACAAAGATTGTTCCCTTAAAAATGGTAAAGTGAGAACTGTTCATACTGTTCAGCAAGCTAAAACAGTGGAGGATATGGGCAGTAGAATGCCGAGGATCTACGCAGCCCTGGACAACAAGCAAGCAGAATTTCAATCGCACATGATTGAAGTGGAAGGTACGATCAACAACCGACCACTTGTTATTTTAATTGATTCAGGGGATAGCCATAGTTATATAGATCCTAGAGTGGTGGAAAGTTTGCATTTAACAATAAGCAAACATGAAAATTCTTAGCTAGTGAAGTTGGCCACAGGAACCAAAAAGAAGGTCACTGAATTGGTTAAGTCTTGTTCAGTAGACATGAAAGGAATGAGCACTAAGGCTGAATTGAACATTCTGCCTTTAGGCTCATACGATTGCTTAATTGGGATGGACTGGTTGGACCAAAACCATGCCCTTCTGGACTGTCGTAACAAGACGTTTACATGCCTGAACAAAGAGGGAAATCAGGTAACAGTCCAAGGAATTCCCAGAGCCGTGGCTGTTAGGGAAATCTTAGCCATGCAGCTGAAGAAATGTTACCGGAAAGGCTGTCAATTATTTGCAGCTCGGGTGGAAGAATCATCCCGAGATGTAGTCTCGAATCTGGAAGACCACAAGGTACTCAAAGAGTTTAAGGACGTATTTCAGGAAGTACCTGGACTACCTCCGAAGAGGGACATCGATTTTTCTAAAATTTGATGCTGGGAGCAGCTCCAGTTTCGAAGGCTCCTTATAGAGTGAGTATGCCAGAGCTGAAAGAGTTGCAATTGTAGCTCGAAGAGCTACTAAAGAAGGGATACATTCGCCCCAGCGTGTCACCGTGGGGTGCCCCAGTCCTATTCGTGAAGAAGAAAGATGGGACGATGAGATTGTGCATTGATTTTCGACAGTTGAATAAGGTCACTATCAAGAACAAGTATCCGTTGCCAAGGATTGATGATCTTTTTGATCAGTTGAAGGATGCGAAAATATTCTCAAAAATAGACCTCAGATCTGGATATCACCAAGTGAGAATAAATGATGAGGACATCAACAAGACCGCCTTTAGAACAAGGTACAATCATTATGAGTTCACAGTGGTGTCATTTGGATTGTCAAATGCACTTGCTGTTTTCATGTGCTTAATGAATGGAGTGTTCAGAGATTATTTGGACAAGTTTGTCATAGTCTTCCTGGACGATATCTTGGTGTATTCCAAGATAGAGGAAGAACATGAGAAACACCTGAGAATGGTGTTGCAGGTGTTGAGAGAACACCAGCTATACGCAAAACTGAGCAAGTTCTCATTTTATCAAAGGCAGATCCATTACTTGGGACATATTATTTCAGAAGAGGGGATCGTTGTGGATTCTGAAAAGGTTGAGGCCATCTGAGAATGGAAAACGCCAAGGAATGTGGAAGAAGTTAGATCTTTTATGGGTCTGGCAGGCTACTATAGAAGGTTTATAGCTGGATTCTCAAAGATAGCTCACCCTATCACTTCCTTGCAAAGGAAGGAGAAGAAGTTTCAGTGGACTGAAGAATGTGAGAGCAGCTTCCAGCAATTGAAGCAACTGCTAACCAGCACTCCAATCCTGAAGATTGCAAATCCAAATATGAATTTCGTGGTGTGCATAGATGCATGTAAGGAGGAGCTGGGAGGAGTTCTCATCCAAGAGGGATTTGTAATTTGTTATGAGTCCCGAAAGATGAAAGAGCATGAAAGGAATTATGGCACTCATGATTTAGAGCTGGAAGCAATCGTCCACGCATTGAGGAAATGGAGACATTACCTCATGGGGAGGAGATTCGAATTAAGAATAGACCACAACGGTCTGAAATATTTATTTGATCAACCGACTTTAAATGCCAGGCAAACCAGATGGCTGGAGTTTCTGTGTGAATATGACTTTGATATCAAGCATATCAAAGGGAAAGAAAATAATGTGGTTGATGCACTTAGCAGAAAAGTGCATGAATTACATGCTACAGCCATTAGCATGTACAGGACTGAGATTAAGGAGAGAATTTTGGAAGCTGCAAATGTTGATTTGCAGTACAGAGGTCTGATAGCAAAGCTACAACAACGTGAGAGACCACTGATCTAGGGAAGTTACACCTTGGGAACTGATGGCTTACTTTTGTATAAAAACAGAGTGTATGTACCCAATGTTCGAGAATTGAAGATGTCAATTCTAAAAGAAATGCATAACGTGGCTTATGCTGGACATCCTGGATATCAAAAGACTGTGGCAGTAGTCAAAAGCCATTATTTTTGGCCGGGTATGAAGAAAGAAATCATTGAATACATCGCTAGACGTATGGGGTGCCAGAAGGTTAAGACTGAGCATAGGCACCCAGCAGGGTTGCTGCAGCCTTTACCCATTCCTGAATGGAAATGGGACGTGGTAACAATGGATTTTATCACCGGACTACCTAGAACAAGCAAGCAGCATGATTCAATCATGGTGGTGGTGGACAAGCTTACTAAAGCTGCCCATTTTATTCCACTGAAAACCACCCACAGGGCAACTGATGTTGCTGATGTCTTTTTAAAAGAAGTTGCACGCTTGCATGGAATTCCTAAGACAATTGTGTCTGATAGGGACCTGAAATTCACTTCAAATTTCTGGAAAGGACTGTTCAAAGGATTCAGAACGAATCTGAACTTTAGTACAGCATATCATCCTGAGTCTGATGATCGGACAGAGAGGGTGAACAGGGTAATAGAAGACATACTGAGAATGTATGTGATGGATAAACCATCATGGTGGGAATACTACCTACATTTGGTAGAATTCACCTACAATAATGGGTATCATGCATCGTTGAAGATGAGCCCATTCGAAGCACTTTATGGAAGAAAGTGCAACACTCCAGTGAGCTGGGATAATCCAGCTGATAGAGTAGTCGTTGGGCCTAAACTGCTCAAAGAGATGGAAGATTAAATGATAAAATTAAATGGAATTTGAAAGCTGCTCAGGATAGGCAGAAAAGTTATGCTGACAGTAACAAAACCTATACAGAATTCAAAGTGGGTGACCATGTTTTCCTGAAAGTGAAAACTAACAGGAGTTCCTAGAAGCTGGGAAGTTGTGCCAAGTTGGCAGCAAGATTTTGTGGGCCATTTGAGATCCTGGAAAGGATTGGGCCAGTTGCATACATGCTTGCACTACCTGCATCTATGACTGCACATAATGTGTTTCATGTTTCACTGCTTAATAAATATGTACCTGATGCTAATCATGTTATCGATTGGAATGTGATTCAGGTGGAACCAGAAGGTGTCCTGCAAGTGCATCTTGTGCGCATATTGGATAGGAAAAGAAAATAGCTCCAGAATTGAGCTATAGAGCTTGTAAAGGTCCAGTGAACCTGGTACGGTCCTGTAGATGTTATGCGCGCAGAGTACCTGCATCTTTTTGAAATTTTTTGAAAAGCTTGTAGATGATGTGTAAAGTTGCACTGAGGACAATGCAAAAATAAGGGAGGGGGATTGTAATGTCCTCAAGGCCGAACCCAGTTGTAAATTTGATGTATGAAATGAATTGTAAATATGTGTTATAGGATAGTGAGCCAAGTTTGTATAAGCCGGTGGGCTTATGTGATTGTTAGGCCAGAGAGTCTAAGGGTTGGAGGCCAAGGGCCTGATTTTGTACTTGTATGTATGCAGAACATTTAATAAAATTGTAAGCACCGCCAGGTGCAGACCAACCACGATGAATGAGTGAAGGGGGACTGAGCTTCCACAGAGAAGGCAAGGTTAGGGGCTGGAAGGTGGGAAGAGGGGATATGTGTTTAGCCAGCCTGGGAATAATATTTTATTATTATTCCAAAAAGAACATGTGCCATTTATATTTTATCCTAAGTTCCTAACCATGAGGAAGGTGATGTGTGCTGGGTAAATGCATGCAGTCTCCAGGGCGACAAGTGTCAGCCCTGACCCATGCAAATAAAACGACCAAGATGAGCCATGAGAGGGCTCCTCGCCCATTTCCACCGAGACTGCCTGAGGTTGTACGGGCTCTGAGCAGTACGACTGACCCGAGCTCTACAGAGAACCCTCGTGCTTCCTTGTGAGCCGAAAATCCTATGTTTGGCTCTGAAAAAACCCGTGTATACCCTCTGTTCTGAAAGCCGAGAAGCCTGTGTTCGTTTCTGAAGAGGTCGGGTTCACCCTCTCCATTTTGAGCCGTGGAACCCGTGTCATTCCCTGCGTGGGTTGTTTGTCATACATTTTCGAGAACCAACCCTGTGAGACCTTGCGCCATTGCTAAGCCTGTTTGGGAAGTCCGTGTTTGTTTTTCTGGTTAGTTGTGGTGGCCACGTAGAGCTGGACCGCGCGTGGCTTACTGGCCAGTGCAAGTTGTGAGTGAACCTATGTATGACCTCTTTCCAGGTGAGGGAGGTGACTGTTGTTGGAAGAGGCAGGTTGTCATGCCTGTGGGCAATTCTCTCCAGGTGAGAAAGTTTGCTGGGAAGCGGTTTCTTCCAGAGAGTGCCCAGCACCAGCTTCGGGCTCTGAGACTTCCTGATCCGGCCTGTTGCCGAGACCCAGAGAGGGAGGTTAGCACCGATGGATTGTGCTTGTGAAGGTGTATACTCCCGGGCGGAACAGGCATGTGGGGAATGAGAGTCTGGTAGTAGTGGGCGTAAGATGGAAACTTGGGAAGAATCCTTCCGGATTTCTGTGTTGTTTTCCCTGTAACCTCAACCTAGCCTAGGATTCCTTGCCTTGGGGTGGAGCTTAGTCTCAGCTCGGGGGTGACCCACTGCTGAGCTGATGAGCAGTGCGGTCTAAGGCTGGGAAGTTCGTGGAAGGCCTGCACTTGGTTGGTGGAACTGCCACTGTTTCAAAGATAAGTACCTGATTATGCTTTAATCATGTTTTGCATGACTGTGCTGCTTATGTTTTCATGAATTTCGCTGTGTATATGAATTTATATTAAATAGTACTGATTGTTGATTATGGCAATAATTCGTATGAATACTCTGTGTTGAATTTGTTTAACTTGTTTTAAATGCAAGTGATTAATTATTAGTGAGAATGTTGTTATTCCGCGTAGTAACACTTACAGAGTAGTGAGTGAAAGGGGTGTTACAACCATGATCACAAGAAGAAACACCATGCACAAGAACACAAGAAGTATCCTGGGAAACCCTTCTCAACAAGGGAAGAAAACCCAACCAAATCCTTTGCTATATTCTTCAAGAGAAAGACCTTCACCACCAATAAGACTTAGCACACAAGAGGGTGCTCAAACCCTAGNCAAGAAGATGTACTTGCTGAAATTTCCAAACTCACATGAAAGATATGATTCCTCAATGGGGAATTTACCTTTACTTATACTAGACTGAACATGTCAACAAGAGTGTCTATTGGCACAACATGGCCGACCTCTCTATCTTATAACATAATTAATATTAACCATATTAATTATCTTTTACATTAATTACATGTCACATTAAGGTGGGGCCGACCTGTACCCTTTACATTACAATTAGGGTTACAGGTAGGTCTGACTCTTGAACAATATAGCAAGGGATCTTATACACCCATTAGTGCTCATCCACTGGGGGCACATCCATAGGGATGTCCATATCTATGGCTCACTGCATTACACTAAAGAACCACTTCTTCACTAGTGCTCAACCACTAGGATCATGTTCACGTGTGCTCGTCCACATGCACTTCCACTCAATAGATCTTCTTTCCCACTGCATTACATAGGAGATTCATCTGGAGTTTCTCATCAACTCTCTGCTTAGAGGAGGCTAATACATCATCTTCATTTCTATTCTCATGATGATGCACCCATCACTTTGGGATTTCACACGTTCACCTTGTGCTCAGCCACATGCACGTCCAACTCTGCAGATCTCCTTTCTCATTGCGTTACACAGGAGAACCATCTGGAGTTATTCTCAACTCTCTGCAAGGAGGAGGCCATCTCTACGATCCAGCTCTGTCTCAGATAGGAACCACACACCCCTCTTAGGGGCTCTCTCTCAGGTTTGTGTCCTGAAGAATGTTTCACATAGTTGCAATCATCAACACTGAACACGTGGCCCAAATTGGGACTTGCCACCTAGCTTGACACGTGGCACATGCAGATTGGCACCCTTCACGCCTAATAATCTTATTACATTAATTAATCATTACGTTATAATCTCATGCCTTAGGATTTCATTTATTTAATCCTCATTAATGTTAATTAAACCTCATTAATTTATTATCCCACGTAATGACATTTTTGCTTAGTGTTATTACCAAAAAATTGCTCATATAATTACAGACAATGGATGAAGAAACAATCAACACAAATACAACATACAACCAATAATTACAGGAGGATCACAATCAGGTTGGCCAGATAATCATAAAACTGTGCAACGAGATGTTGAATTTCTGCGCACATTCAACAAAGACAACGCACGCACATCCGCGCAGGTTAACACAACGTACAACGCATAAAGTGCACGCTCCACATGATTGACAATCAAGCAACCCACGCGGATGGAGAAATGACGCATTGATGATTTTGGTTAGGCCTCAACCACTTATGGGATGAAGTGGATCTCACCCATACCCCAAAATTGCCCTAAAATTCCGCCTTGGGATCATTGAAAGGATGGGAGGTACCACCAAAGGCCTCCCCATTCACATTTGAAACTAGTTGTGAAATATCTAGCCATTCTCCTATAAGTATAGGATCATTGTATGCAAAAGAGGATGAAGTTTATTGTAGTGTTATGTTGTTCAAGTCTTCTTGGAGAATCCATTTATTCTCTCAAGAATAATTTGAGCAAGTATAGCAAAGGGAAACCTTTCCACCTCTTGGGAAGCTTTTCCATACATTTATTCACCATTTTCAAGTTAGAATAGGAGAGTATAAGCTCTACCTTGAGGGATTCAAGAGCCCTCCCTTGGGGGGAATAGGGGATTCATAAATTCCACATTTCTCCTCTTGGTGTTCTCAATTTCAGAAGACTATTGTCTATTGGGTAACAACTCCTTGCGTTCAATGTCTTGCATCTCTTGTTGATAGTTGTTTAATTCATGTTTCTTTGTTTATCATTTTCTTTTTCTTTGATATTTGTTTCTTTGCTTGCAGGCCCACTAACTTGCTAACCATTGTTTTGTGTTGTTTAGCTAGTCCAACTAAGCAATCAAGGGTCCTCTTTTTGCTCACCCAAGTTATAAAAAGAACCCAATAATTTGGCGACCATACTGGGGATTGGGGGATCAAATTCGTCCCCCTTTGGACTCTTAGACCTTCTATTCTCACTTTCTGGTGTTTGCAGGGTCCAAAACCAACTCAACCTACCCTTCAGACACTGTAATTCAGCCCTATGTCAAAGGATTTCGTTTTAAATTTTTGGCCCGCCATTTTCCTGCATGCGCGCGGGTTCGGGCGAAACAGTCGTGCAGTATGAGCGGAACTGTGCATCTGCTTCTTTTTCATTTCACGCGGTCTGTGAACTTTGCACGTCTGTTTATGCATAAAGCCACACAAAAGCTTTTTTTCACCATATTGTAAGGGCTTTTGAGGCTATGTTTCTTTCCAATAGCTTAGATTTCTTTTATGCACCTTGTAAAAGCCATAACAAGCACGCTTGAGATTCATTCTTGCATAGATAACTTAGTCACACACATATTTCTAGGGGGATTAAAAAGAACCATAATATCTTTTGATTTCCTTGGTTGCCACATGGATGGCTTAAAGTTTAGCATTTGAATTTCACGAAAAGATTTTCTTTTACAAAAACATCACATTAATTCGGGACTAGAAGGATATTCAAATAATATTGGAGTATGCTCTTTCCTTGCACCTTTGTGTGATCTTGGAAATGAAAAGAAGAGATTGCTTGAAGAAACCTCCACCTCCCTTTAAAAATCAACCATTTTAAGCGAGGCCAATACCTCTTAGCTTGTTTTTGAAACATAATCTCAAAGAATTGTAAGGGACCACACATGCCCACATGTGGACAATCTTAGGATAATTTCAAATTCTTAGAGTAAATCACTTAGGAAGTTTAAAGCATTGTAAGGGCCCACACATGCCCACATGTTCACAATATAGGAATAGTTTCTAAGCTTTTTTAGAATAGATAACATTCTAGGGAGATTAAAGCTAAAGAGTAAGGACTCACATGTCCACCATGCTAGTTACCTAGGGCTTTGTCAATTTTTGCAAGAATTGTTTGTGAAATCTAGTAAGTTATAAGTAAGCAACAATTATACAGGACCAAGCGATGTCCACATGCCAAAATTTGCTCACTTAATGTATTAAAATTCATCACTCACCATTACTTCTTGCACACATCACATATTCAAAAGATTTTTTTTCATTAGATACCTGAAACCATCGTATGCTTTTCTCACGCTCATAAGCGATTTGGGAAGATCAGAAGGGATTCATTTGTTTAGTAAAAATATTTTTGTGCGCACCATTTTTAATCAACGAGGTTGGCCCATGACGCCAATCTCACAACCCACTCTCACATCCTAAAAGCAACCATAATAAACCCACTTCTAACCTTCATAGGAGGAACACAAAAGAATTTGGTAGTCTAAGTTATGATTTTGGGGATAGGCATCCAAATAACTTCCCATCATCATTTTTTCATTGAAACTTAGAAAGTTGCGAAAGAGGATACAGAAATCCTCCCAATCAAGCATTCATACACCATAAGGTAGGGAGACACCCGTGAAGGGTCGGAGGTCGAGGTCCAGTTGTTTTGTGAGTGCCTTCTTGGGTCACCCAACCCTCATAAAGCATCCAACCTTTGACCGATTTCTGAGGCCGAAAATCTAAATGTCGCGCTTGATCGAGGTGACTTAGTGGAAAAATTCTAGGTATTATCTACCCAAGGTGTTGGTTGTGGGCTACAATCACACCTCAATCATATTTTGAATGGTTGTTGGGAAATATCACCAGTACTTCCGGGATATGCCCCCTTCACCCCTCATTATAACTAATTGTTCATCCCTTCACTAGTATCTCGTCAAGTGGGTTCCAACCCCATTGTCGAGTGCTTTTCTGGAGGCCCAATACTATTTGAGAGGAAGGATGTTACATCGGATAGGACACATGCATTCTTTTTTATATTCCCCCATGTGGAGTCAGAAAAAAAAAAACCAAACTACCAGTTACATTGTTGTTATATGTTGTTACCATTTGATTACATGCAAATTATGTATACATTGTTTCAAAAATTTGTAAAGCACTTATTCTATCAGTTCTCCTCATCACCATCAACCCACATCCACACGTATCCCAGAAGCATATGAGAACCACAACATCCCCGCCGTTCTAGGCACTTGCGAAACCTCCCCCCAATCTTTGGAGGTATCCCCCATTTGGCTGACACATCAACACAACCATCACACACACCAGTAAGTGCCATGGTTCTAAGATCAACCTTGCTCGGATCCACCTTGCTAGGCACTAGTAACCATAACAACTCACCCACTAGTCCTCCACCACAAAGAGGAGGAGCCCAACCTTCTTCACAAGGTACAAACTCCCAACCATCATCACAAGGAACATCTTCTCAACCACATCATACCATGGCTAGTACACCCCCATTCATTCCATACTCGACATCTCTTAACATCCAAGACTTGACCAAATTGACGAATGATCCCATATTACACGACCCCACTTGGTAGAATATGCCCACCAAGTTACCTTCCAATATTCCCAAATTCGAAGGCAAACTCGGAGAAGACCCTGCTAATCACATCAGGCCTTTTCACTTGTGGTGTTCTTCCAATAGCATTATGGAAGATTTTGTTCACCTACAACTGTTCCAAAGAATGCTCACTAGTCCCTCTGCTAAATGGTATGTGGATGAGAAAGTCAGGTCCCACTCAACCTTTGAGTCATTAGTAAAGGCCTTTTTACCCTTCTTCTAACTCCCAGTGCGCCATAACACTGGCTGAAAATTCTATCCGAATTCAAACAAGCCTTGGCCATCCGTATCACCAATCACATCCATGAATGGTGAAGAAGAAGAAGTATTTGCAAAGAAGATACCACCCATCAACAATGACTAGATTGGTTCCTCAAATCGCTAGTCCCTCTCCTCGCCAAAGATGTCGCAACTAATTTATCTCAAACTGAAGATGAGGCCATCACTAAGGCCCAAGTGTTTGACTTGATTTACTCTTAGCTAGGGTATCTATATATTGTGTTTCCCAATGCTCCTTTCCCTTTACCATTTGGTCAAGACAAACCTAGAACATCGCACATTGTCGATGGGTTGATTGGGTCCATGGCCCACACACACCCACACGCTCAATCGGTACCCATGTTTGGGACCACTCAATACCCACCACCATATGGAGGAACCCCATATTATCCTCCTCCACCCCCTCAACCAATATTCATGGCACCTCCCCCCCATAATGGGACCACACGTATCGACACCCCCCAACCCTATGCATGTACCACATCCAGGCCCGTTGTCAACCACATCATATCATAACAACACTAGTGGGGGCCTCTCCAGTTCATATAATCAATATGGACCTCCCCAAAATAATCCATACTACCCCTTCTCTGGCCCTCCCCAACCTGTTGCTCCACCACATGGACAACAACATGTAGGAGTAAATTTTATTCAACCTTCCCCTCTTCAACAAGTTCAAATGTTCAAACAATTGAACACAACCAATACCCCTCATCAACCCAACAATAACCAGAAAGGGAAAGAATAGAAACCAAAGATAAGGGGGCAACCCCCAACAACGAGGCTAACCAAAACCCCCAAGGGGGCAATAACAATGGACAACCACGCTAAGGAAGGAACAATAAACTTCAAACCAATTTCCCTTGTGCATTGTGTGGCGAATATGGCCACTACATCAACCATTTCCCCCAAATTGTTGAGTACAAATGGATGAAAGAGTCAATGAATACCCAACGACCCCCTGCACCACAAGGACCCCCACAAATACCCCAAAACTATATGCAACCTCAAACACCATCAATTCTCAAAAACCTGGTTCCCATTAGGGACATATTAACACCCAACATGCACCCATTACTCCATTAGGTGAAGTTCCATTAACCTCGACATCATTGTTACCCCTCTCATGGGTAACCTCTCATCACACCCAATCTACCTCACGAACGCGCCTCAGTCATATAGGCTTGGGGGCACCCCTTCCACCTCTAGTACCACAATGTATACTAGACCTTATCCTTCTAATGAAAATGGAAGTGTATACCCACACCCATCACGGGCCATCACCCTTGATTGGGATCAACTTATCCAAGCACGCCTGCCATATTCTACCCCATTTCAAATACGGGTCATCGTTAAGAACTTTATAGTTTATCGGTGTACAATAGATGATGGAGAATCCTCATGTATTATGTCCTCATCAACTTGGAAACAACTAGGCTCCCCTACTCTTATCCCATCGATGACTGAGTTAAGAGCCTTTGATGGTAGACTTTGTTCCCCCTTAGGGATCTTACCTAATCTCCCCATTGAGTTAGGTGGTAAGATGGTTTTGATCAATGTTGTTGTCATGGATGGTCTGGTGGATTGCAATATTCTCCTGAGTCGTGATATCATCTATGATGTGCATCTTGTGGTGTCTTCACTTTTTTGAGTCATGATATTCCCACACGAGGGACGCATCATCACCATCGATCAAATCTCCTACACTGATTCCCCCCCTCATGATTCTCATTGTTGGCAAATGTTTAACAGGTAGCGTATGCTTGTCATTGATGGCAAGTACAATAGTGAAGATGACATGAGTATAGGAAGAATGTAATAGACGGGCATCAAAAGCAGTTTGGGAAGATGCTGCAGAGGATGGTTGGCATGCTTTATAGGCAGTATGCGCTTGTCATTGATGGCAGGATCAGAGTGCGCATCGATGGAAAATCAGGAACAATGTAAGCTCAGGAGGAATTAGCGCAGAGTCGAATGCAATGCGTAGGTGTGCACCAGGGATAAGGTTAACTCATGGCTAAAGCTCAAGGGAGATAGCGTACTTAGGATCACAAGCGGATCAAAGGTCGAGGCCTTTGACACTTAGAAATTCTTCCAAGTAAGGAGGATGTGTAAGCTTGGAGGAGAAGCGTCGGTGATCGTTGCATCCCATCCCGAATTCTTGATGACTTTCAGATCTCAATGTAGACAAGAGGAGCGTGCAGATATGGAGGATAGATCTCGGGTGTTAGATCCGAGCGCAGGGTCCGACCACCGTTAGATCGAGGAGAACCTGCATGTTCTTTAAAGTGCAAGGAGCAGAGGGCTCACAAAATCCTGAAAGAAGGAGGTCCGTCCATCTTCAGGTAGGACACGTGGGGATAGATTGTCAGTTCGTTGATTGGAGAGTCAAAGGAACGATGTTCCCTAACCTCTTGAAATCCTGATATCTGAAATCGCGATTTAATCTCTGCTGTCAGAATAAGGATTGAATCTGGACTGTTGATTCCAGTCCATGTCGGAGTTTCGCGGATCGAGAGTTGAAGATGTCAAAGAATAATAACCACAGGAATCCCGAAATCGCGATATGCGATATTGCGATTTAATCGCAGCTGTCAGATCAAGATATGATCTGGACCGTTGATCGAACTCCATATCGGAGTTTCGCGAATCGCGACATGGAGAGGCAAACAAAACAATGCAACAAGAGTGCCGAAATCGCGATTCAATCGCAGCCGTTGAATCAAGATCAGATCTGGATCGTTGATCGAACTCCATATCGGAGTTTCACGAATCGCGACATGGAGAGGCAAACAAAACAATGCAACAAGAATGTCGAAATCGCGATATGCAAAATCGCGATATGCGAAATCGCGATTCAATCGCAGTCGTTGAATCAAGATCAGATCTGGACCATCGAATCATAGGACATGTGGCAAGCGATCGAAATTTCGTTGACTTGGGGTCAACAGAGCAGAGTGTCAAAATTCATGAAATGAGAAAGCACAAAAGCGCTTTATGCATAAGCACGTGGTCATAGCCATTGGTCGCATCGATGGAAGATGGAGGTAGAAGCTAGAGGTGCTAAGCTTGGCCACAGAAATGACGAAATGAATGCAAGATCTCATGAAGCCAATCCAACGGTGCAGGTGAATGTGAACAAAGATCGGAGGGCTACTGTAGCACGATACAGTGTAACTGCCAGAAACCACTGATGGTTTCTGCCAGAGCACTCGAAGACACTTCGGGATGACTGACAGAGGAGGTGAAGAGTCTCTTAGAGGGATGGAGATGTTCATTGAGGCGATTGATAGCTAATGAGCATTAAGGGCTATAACTGAAACAGAGAAGGTGAGCTCGACTGTCACAGAGAAGACGAAGAGTCTCAAACTGCCAGAGAGGATGATGAATCTTGGTATAACATACAGTGATACTGGACACGCGTGTGAACCACCAGAGAAGCTGAAGAGTCACGATGATGATTAGATAGAGCATTTGAGTTGTGGAGGAATTTGGTGCGGAGTGAGCATGCAGAAGCATTGCGAATATTGCATGCACAAAGACAACAGAGACTATAAGAAGGAGCAAGAAAGAAGAGATGAGGTTTTTGTGATTGTGGGGGAAGGATTCAAGTGTGAGCAAGGAGGCTGAGCGCAGGAGCAGAAATGCACAGTAGAGGAATGTTGCACTGAAAGGATATGGTGCAAAGAGCATAAAATGCAGAAGAATAGAAAGTACAAGGGGTGTGCAGAAGACACTGATGCAGACAGGGCAAAGCAGTGTAACAGAACAACGACAAGGCTGGTAATCCATTGAATAATTTTATATCACTGTAATAAGTTTTAGTAACAAATAATTTATTAACCAGGGTGGTTGGGAGGTGCTAGGGAGGACTGGTGTCCTCGAAGGTTCAAGTGGGTGCTTGAAAACAGGGAGTTGGTGCTTCCTTCTAGTTGGTGCTAGAGAAACCAGGGAGTTGGTGCTTCCTTCTAGTTGGTGCTAGAGAATCCAGGGGGTTGGTTTTTCCTTCTAGTGGGTGCTAGAGAAAAGAGAGAGTTGGTGCTCTCAACAAGTTGCAGCTTGCAAAACAGAGGTTGTAGCTTCATTATGA
>JASDQU010100519.1:70983-83700 GCA_032191745.1 Picea mariana
GGAATTTCATTCTCCTACAAACATCACTCAACAATATTTATTAAAGTACAATCAACACTATAATTTTCTGCATAACTTTAATCAAGCAACCAAAGGCATCAGTTATGTCATGCAAAATTCAAGCAACCAAGAAGGGTAAAAATCTATCTTATTCCTTTTAATAATTTATATAAACTTATTTAAATTGAACTAGCTCTTTTATAGTTTATTATTACCATTGAACTTATTGAGCCCATACAACCTAAGTGTTGTAACCATGCTCTGATATCACTCTGTCTGTTAAAGGGGTGGGGTATCAATTTTTTTCTTTTCCTTAACCATATTGAAGCCCCGTCTCGAGGACACCATCATATTTTTCTTGCCAAGAGATTTCCAATGACTATAACCATGTTCAAATTCAAGCTTTGGATCAAAAGTTATAGCTTCCCAAAGTTTCAGGGCTCATTGTCAAAACCCTCTCATGCCCATGTGACACCCATGTGGCATCCACGTGTTTCAACTGGTGCACAAGTGGCTGCTGACATGGCTAATAACACAACACCCATGTGGTAAATCATCCACCACGACCCCTCGCTTATTATCCCTCAGCCCCTCTGTGCTCAACACCACCTGACTTACCCTATGTCGTTACCCGACATGCCGATATCGACCTACCAAGTACCGGCCTATTCCAACCCACTTGATCTACACTCCACCGATACCCGACATGTTGATATTGAGCTACCGAGTATCAACCCATTCCAACACCATCTGACTCACATTCCGTTGATATCGGGTTACCGAGTATCAACCCACTTCAACACCACCAAAACACAAACTCCGATAGGCGATATGTCGGTAGTCCAACTGACATCCTGAATGTTGATTTTTCTATGAGCAAGGTTAAGCATGAATTTCATTCAATTTTAGCATTTGTCTTAACCATAACCAATAATGTTGCAGCAACCAAGATCACAAGAAGAAACACCATGCACAAGAACACAAGAAGTATCCTGGGAAACCCTTCTCAACGAGGGAAGAAAACCCAACCAAATCCTTTGCTATATTCTTCAAGAGAAAGACCTTCACCACCAGTAAGACTTAGCACACAAGAGGGTGCTCAAACCCTAGAAGATTAGCGCCCAAGAGAGGTGCACACCTTTTCCAAGAAGATGTACTTGCTGAAATTTCGAAACTCACATGAAAGATATGATTCCTCAATGGTGAATTTACCTTTACTTATACTAGACTGAACATGTCAACAAGAGTGTCTATTGGCACAACAGGGCCGACCTCTCTATCTTATAATATAATTAATATTAACCATGTTAATTATCTTTTACATTAATTACCATTCACATTAAGGTGGGGCCGACCTGTACCCTTTACATTACAATTAGGGTTACAGGTAGGTCTGACTCTTGAACAATATAGCAAGGGATCTTATACACCCATTAGTGCTCATCCACTGGGGGCACATCCATAGGGATGTCCATATCTATGGCTCACTGCATTACACAGAAGAAACACTTCTTCACTAGTGCTCAGCCACTAGGATCATGTTCACCTGTGCTCGTCCATAGGCACGTCCACTCAATAGATCTTCTTTCCCACTGCATTACACAGGAGATTCATCTGGAGTTTCTCATCAACTCTTTGCTTAGAGGAGGCTAATACATCATATTCATTTCTATTCTCATGATGACGCACCCATCACTTTGGGATTTCACACGTTCACCTTGTGCTCAGCCACATGCACGTCCAACTTTGCAGATCTCCTTTCTCATTGCGTTACACAGGAGAACCATCTGGAGTTATTCTCAACTCTCTGCAAGGAGGAGGCCATCTCTACGATCCAAATCTGTCTCAGATAGGAACCACACCCCTCTCAGGGGCTCTCTCTCAGGTTTGTGTCCTAGAGAATGTCTCACATAGTTGCAATCATCAACACTGAACATGTGGCCCAAATTGGGACTTGCCACCTAGCTTGACATGTGGCACATGCAGATTGGCACCCTTCACGCATAATAATCTTATTATGTTAATTAATCATTACGTTATAATCTCATGCCTTAGGATTTCATTTATTTAATCCTCATTAATGTTAATTAAACCTCATTAATTTATTATCCCACGTAATGACATTTTTGCTTAGTGTTATTACCAAAAAATTGCTCATATAATTACAGACAACGGATGAAGAAACAATTAACACAAATACAACATACAACCAATAATTACAGGAGGATCACAATCAGGTTGGCCAGATAATCATAAAACTATGCAACAAGATGTTGAATTTCTGCGCACATTCAACAAAGACAATGCGCGCACATCCACGCAGGTTAACACAACGTACAATGCACAGAGTGTGCACTCCACATGATTGACAATCAAGCAATCCACGCGGATGGAGAAATGATGCATTGATGATTTTGGTCGGGCCTCAACCACTTATGGGATGAAGTGGATCTCACCCATACCCCAAAATCGCCCTAAAATTCCACCTTGGGATCACTAAAAGGATGGGAGGTACCACCAAAGGCCTCCCCATTCACATTTGAAACTAGTTGTGAAATATCTAGCCATTCTCCTATAAGTAGAGGATCATTGTATGCAAAAGAGGATGAAGTTTATTGTAGTGTTATGTTGTTCAAATCTTCTTGGAGAAGCCATTTATTCTCTCAAGAATAATTTGAGCAAGTATAGCAAAGGGAAACCTATCCACCTCTTGGGAAGCTTTTCCATACATTTATTCACCATTTTCAAGTTAGAATAGGAGAGTATAAGCTCTACCTTGAGGGATTCAAGAGCCCTCCCTTAGGAGGAATAGTGGATTCATAAATCCCACATTTCTCCTCTTGGTGTTCTCAATTCCAGAAGACTATTGTCTATTGGGTAACAACTCTTTGCGTTCAATGTCTTGCATCTCTTGTTGATAGTTGTTTAATTCATGTTTCTTTGTTTATCATTTTCTTTTTCTTTGATATTTGTTTCTTTGCTTGCAGGCCCACTAACCTGCTAACCATTGTTTTGTGTTGTTTAGCTAGTCCAACTAAGCAATCAAGGGTCCTTTTTTTTCTCACCCAATTTATAAAAAGAACCCAATAATTTGGTGACCATACTGGGGATTGGGGATCAAATTCGTCCCCCTTTAGACTCTTAGACCTTCTATTCTCACTTTCTGGTGTTTGCAGGGTCCAAAACCAACTCAACCTACCCTTTAGACACTATAATTCAGCCCTATGTCAGAGGATTTCGTTTTAAATTTTTGGCCCGCCATTTTCCTGCATGCGCGCAGGTTCGGGCGAAACAGTCATGCGGTATGAGCAAAACCATGCATCTGCTTCTTTTTCATTTCATGCGGTCTACGAACTTTGCACGTCTGTCTATGCATAAAGCCACACAAAAGCTTTTTTTCACCATATTGTAAGGGCTTTTGAGGCTATGTTTCTTTCCAATAGCTTAGATTTCTTTTATGCACCTTGTAATAGCCATAACAAGCATGCTTGAGATTCATTCTTGCATAGATAACTTAGTCACACATATACTTCTAGGGGGATTAAAAAGAACCATAATATGTTTTGATTTCCTTGGTTGCCACATGGATGGCTTAAAGTTTAGCATTTGAATTTCACGAAAAGCTTTTCTTTTACAAAAACATCACATTAATTCGGGACTAGAAGGATATTCAAACAATCTTGGAGTATGCTCTTTCCTCGCACCTTTGTGTGATCTTGGAAATGAAAAGAAGAGATTGCTTGAAGAAACCTCTACCTCCCTTTAAAAATCAACCATTTTAAGCGAGGCCAATACCTCTTAGCTTGTTTTTGAAACATAATCTCAAAGAATTGTAAGGGACCACACATGCCCACATGTGGACAATCTTAGGATAATTTCAAATTCTTAGAGTAAATCACTTAGGAAGTTTAAATCATTGTAAGGGCCCACACATGCCCACATGTTCACAATATACGAAAAGTTTCTAAGCTTTCTTAGAATAGATAACATTCTAGGGAGATTAAAGCTAAAGAGTAAGGACTCACATGTCCACCATGCTAGTTACCTAGGGCTTTGTCAATTTTTGCAAGGATTGTTTGTGAAATCTAGAAGTTATAAGTAAGCAACAATTATACAGGACCAAGCGATGTCCACATGCCAAAATTTGCTCACTTAACTTATTAAAATTCATCACTCACCATCACTTCTTGCACACATCACATATTCAAAAGATTTTTTTTCATTAGATACCTGAAACCATAGTATGCTTTTCTCACGCTCATAAGCGATCTGGGAAGATCAGAAGGGATTCATTTGTTTAGTAAAAATATTTTTGTGCGCACCATTTTTAATCAACGAGGTTGGCCCATGACACCAATCTCACAGCCCACTCTCACATCCTAAAAGCAACCACAATAAACCCACTTCTAACCTCCATAGGAGGAACACAAAAGAATTTGGTAGTCTAAGTTATGATTTTGGGGATAGGCATCCAAATAACTTCCCATCGTCATTTTTTCATTAAAACTTAGAAAGTTGCGAAAGAGGATACCGAAATCCTCCCAATCAAGCATTCATACACCATAAGGTAGGGAGACACCCGTGAAGGGTCGGAGGTCGAGGTCCAGTTGTTCTGTGAGTGCCTTCTTGGGTCACCCAACCCTTAGAAAGCATCCAGCCTTTGACCGATTTCTGAGGCCGAAAATCTAAATGTCGCGCTTGATCGAGGTGACTTAGTGGAAAAATTATAGGTATTATCTACCCAAGGTGTCGGTTGTGGGCTACAATCACACCTCAATCATATTTTGAATGGTTGTTGGGAAATATCACCAGTACTTTTGGGATATGCCCCCTTCACCCCTCATTATAACTAATTGTTCATCCCTTCACTAGTATCTCGTCAAGTGGGTTCCAACCCCATTGTCGAGTGCTTTTTTGGAGGCCCAATGCTATTTGAGAGGAAGGATGTTACATCGGATAGGACACATGCATTCTTTTTTATATTCCCCCATGTGGAGTCAGAAAAAAACAACCAAACTACCAGTTACATTGTTGTTATA
Source organism: Picea mariana (assembly GCA_032191745.1). Taxonomy (NCBI): domain Eukaryota; kingdom Viridiplantae; phylum Streptophyta; class Pinopsida; order Pinales; family Pinaceae; genus Picea; species Picea mariana. Next base: position 76,023 of record JASDQU010100519.1, read on the forward strand.
TGTACGATTGTCACCATTTGATTACATGCAATTTATGAATACATTGTTTCAATAATTTGTAAATCACTTATTCTATCAGTTCTCCTCATCACCATCAACACACATCCACACGTATTCCAGAAGCATACGAGAACCACAACATTCCCACCGTTCTAGGCACTTGAGAAACCTCCCCCCAATCTTTGGAGGTATCCCCCATTTGGCTGACACATCAACACAACCATCACACACACCAGTAAGTGCCACGGTTCTAAGATCAACCTTGCTTGGATCCACCTTGCTGGGCACCAGTAACCATAACAACTCACCCACCAGTCCTCCACCACAAGGAGGAGGAGCTCAACCTTCTTCACAAGGTACAAACTCCCAACCATCCTCACAAGGAACATCTTCTCAACCACATCATACCATGGCTAGTACACCCCCATTCATGCCATACTCGACATCTCTTAACATCCAAGACTTGACCAAATTGACAAATGATCCCATATTACACAACCCCACTTGGAAGAATATGCCCACCAAGTTACCTTCCGATATTTCCAAATTTGAAGGCAAACTCGGAGAAGACCCTGCTAATCACATCATGCCTTTTCACTTGTGGCGTTCTTCCAATAGAATTATGGAAGATTTTGTTTGCCTACCACTGTTCCAAAGAATGCTCACTAGTCCCTCTGCTAAATGGTATGTGGATGAGAAAGTCGGGTCCCACTCAACCTTTGAGTCATTAACAAAGGCCTTTTTACCCTTCTTCTAACTCCCAGTGCGCCATAACACCAGCTTGGAAATTCTATCCGAATTCAAACAAGCCTCGACCATCCGTATCACCAATCACATCCATGAATGGTGAAGAAGAAGAAGTATTTGCAAAGAAGATACCACCCATCAACAATGACTAGATTGGTTCCTCAAATCGCTAGTCCCTCTCCTCGCCAAAGATGTCGCAACTACTTTCTCGGAAACTAAAGACGAGGCCATCACTAAGGCCCAAGAGTTTGACTTGATTTACTCTTAGTCGAGGTATCTATATACTGTGTTTCCCAATGCTCCTTTCCCTTTACCATTTGGTCAAGACAAACCTAGAACATCACACGTTGTCGATGGGTTGATTGGGTCCATGGCCCATACACACCCACACGCTCAATCGTTACCCACGTTTGGGACCACTCAATACCCACCACCATATGGAGGAACCCCATATTATCCTCCTCCACCCCCTCAACCAATATTCATGGCACCTCCCCCCCATAATGGGACCACACGTACCGACACCCCCTACCCTATGCATGTACCACATCCAGGCCCGTTGTCGACCACATCATATCATAACAACACTAGTGGGGGCCTCTCCAGTTCATATAATCAATATGGACCTCCCCAAAATAATCCATACTACCCCTCCTATGGCCCTCCCCAACCCGTTGCTCCACCGCATGGACAACAACATGTAGGAGTAAATTTTATTCAACCTTCCCCTCTTCAACAAGTTCAAACATTAAAACAATTGAACACAACCAATACCCCTCATCAACCCAACAACAACCGAAAAGGGAAAGAATAGAAACCAAGGATAAGGGGGCAACCCCCAACAACGAGGCTAACCAAAACCCCCAAAAGGGCAATAACAATGGACAACCACGCTAAGGAAGGAACAATAAACTTCAAACCAATTTCCCTTGTGCATTGTGTGGCGAATATGGCCACTACATCAACCATTGCCCCCAAATTGTTGAGTACAAACGGATGAAAGAGTCAATGAATACCCAACGACCCCTTGCACCACAAGGACCCCCACAAATACCCCAAAACTATATGCAACCTCAAACACCATCAATTCTCAAAAACCTAATTCCCATTAGGGAAATATTAACACCCAACATGCACCCATTACTCCATCAGGTGAAGTTCCATTAACCTCGACATCATTGTTACCCCTCTCATGGGTAACCTCTCCTCACACCCAATCTACCTCACGAATGAGCCTCAATCATATAGGCTTGGGGGCACCCCTTCCACCTCTAGTACCACAATGTATACTAGACCTTATCCTTCTAATGAAAATGGAAGTGTATACCCACACCCATCACGGGCCATCACCCTTGATTGGGATCAACTTATCCAAGCATGCCTGCCATATTCTACCCCGTTTCAAATACGGGTCATCGTTAAGAACTTTATAGTTTATCGGTGTACAATAGATGATGGGGAATCCTCATGTATTATGTCCTCATCAACTTGGAAACAACTAGGCTCCCCTACTCTTATCCCATCGATAACTGAGTTAAGAGCCTTTGATGGTAGACTTTGTTCCCCCTTAGGGATCTTAGCTAATCTCCCCATTGAGTTAGGTGGTAAGACGGTTTTGATCAATGTTGTTGTCATGGATGGTCTGGTGGATTGCAATATTCTCCTGAGTCGTGATATCATCTATGCTATGCATCTTGTGGTGTCTTCACTTTTTCGAGTCATGATATTCCCACACGAGGGATGCATCATCACCATCGATCAAATCTCCTACACTGATTCCCCCCCTCATGATTCTCATAATAGAATTTCACATCATGTTGCTCACATTGAGTCCACACACTATGTGTCCACTGCCACTGGTTGTGCAACATCCACTCCCCCTTAAAATAATCCCATGCCTCCGGAACCACCTTCTCACCACTTGGGCTTGGAGGATGGGTGGATTCGTTCATCCTTTGGGGAATCCATGCATGTTTCTTCCCCCAAACCCAAAAGAAACCATGAACTCTCAACTACATTCTTCCCAGAAGACGAAGAATTCTTTGAGGCCATTACTTCTTTCATCAATTCTAGTGATAACCTCCATTTAGGTTCTAGTATCCACTTCTGGTAGGGTCCTAACAATTCAATGAACCCTATACTATTATCTCCCTTGATAAGGTCATTACTCCCTCTCAAATAAGATCATCTCTTATCACTGATAGGGAGGTCGTGGACTCCAGTTCCATGGTGACCAATCATGCCCATATAAGAGATGTTTCCATACAATTTAAAGTCCCAAACCCCCCTAGCAATATTACACAAAATAATGGATCAGATACATTATTTCAAATCCTCTTTGGTGGATGTTCAACTTTAAACTACCTGTTATTTTACCTTTGGTCCATAATCTTGGGTATTTTGCAACAACTCTTCCCCTAGTCCTCATATGATAATACAGGGGGCAATACCACTTCCCACCGTAGTCCCATAAGACCTAACTCTCGACACAACACTAGCTCACATTATACCCTTCATGGGAACCATTATAGAACAACTTTGTGTTCAGTGCCCCCAGACATCATGTGATTACAAGCCACATGGCCTAATTAGAATGATCCACCAAGATAGTTTCCTTACTTCTTGTGGCAAGCCCCCCTTAGCCTTGGTCATTTTCAGTCCCTTCCCATAGGAAAACATGGCCTCCTTTAGGGAGTGCCTTGTTTGGGAACCCATGGTTCCCTGGCCTCCTCCAAGGAGTTCCTTTTTTAGGAACCCATTGTTCCTTGGCCTCCTTTAAGAAGTGCCTTGTTTGGGAACCCATAGTTCCCCAACCTCCTTTAGGGAGTATCAGTTTCAAGAACCCATTGTTCCTTGGCCTCCTTTAAGGAGTTCCTTATTCGGGAACCCATAGTTCCTTAACCTCCTTTAGGGAGTGTCATTTTCAAGAATCCATTGTTTCGTGTCCTCCCTTAGGGAATGCCTTGTTCTGGACCCATAGTTCCCCGACCTCCTTAAGGGAGTGGCTTTTTTAGGAACCCATTGTTCTGTGGCCTCCCTTAGGGAGTGCCTTGTTCCATAACCCATAGTTCCCCGACCTCCTTCAAGGAGTGCCTTTTTCAAGAACCCATTGTTTCGTGGCCTCCCTTAGGGAGTGCCCTGTTCGGGAACCCATGGTTCCTTGGCCTCCTTCAGGGAGTTCCTTTTTCAGGAACCCATTGTTGTGTGACCTCCCTTAGGGAGTGCCTTGTTCGGGAACCCATGGTTCTCTGGCCTCCTTCAAGAAGTGCCTTTTCAAGAACCCATGGTTCCGTGGCCTCCCTAAGGGAGTGCCTTTTTCCAGACACTCATCGTTACCTACCCTCCTTCAAATATTATCTCTTCTAGGAACTCATTGTTCCTTGGCCTCCTTTAGGGATCACCCAAAATTTTCATCAAGGGACCATTGTTCTTGCCAATGTTAAAATAATAGGTATGCACACTCATTAGCATGATTATCAAATAATTGTCGTATGTTGTTTATTTTCAGATATTTTTCACATCGGGTATTTGGTTTTGCACATGCATGCACTTATCATCGACCTCATTAACACCTTCAGTCTAAGCCACCCCACGACCTCTTCAAGTATATGATCAAAACTGACATGCACTCATGCCCTTTGGAAACAACTGCATATCCCAGTAATACCCCTTGAAATTTATCCTTAGGATCCCCACACCCAACTCTGCAATACCATCACCTCCATTGCATTCAAGTACTGTCGACAGGTAGCATTCTCACCTCCATGATTTGTCCCACATATATTTTACCCTTGACATATTGACACTCATGATGTTTTATCCATTAGGCTTGGGAGTCCTGGTAGTGTTACACCCTAGAGTAAGAACCCCATGCTTCTTCCTCATCATCATGATAACCACCTCATTATGGACTCCCACATCATGTTCTTGGTTACATTAAATGCACCTCCACATTACCATGAACCCTCCATATCATCCAACATCAATTGCCCATCTGCAATTTCATCCTCCATCCATCTATCTGGTACAGAAACCCAGCCATGCCCTTCATCAATTACATTCCATAATTGCGCCCCATGAGGCCAAGCCATATTTCATTGTGGAAGTTGTTTCTGTATGTGTACTTTCAATCCAATTATTCTTTATTTATTTTTTAATTGTATAAAACACATTTCAAATTTCAGCACGTAGAATAGATTTTTTCCATCACAACTAGTGGCATCTTTTTCCTTGGCACACAACAACCCATGTCACCCTTGGTTGGGGCATTTCATTTTCATCACCATCTCTGCAAAGCTACCCTTATCATGGCCAAAATTTCGACTATCATTGACACCCTTGTCCCAAAAATCCGTATTTTGACCTATCATCCACTCCTTTGCAGTCTCACTCATTCAACACAATTAACCCAATATTTGGTCGTCCCCTTGACACCAGATCATGTTTTAAGTTTGTTGCCATCATTCCAATTTTCCACAACCAAGGGAAGTTCATACAGTTTGAGCTTCATCCATGTCACCAGTTCATCCATCTTTTCCTCCATACAGTTCCTGATACCATTTTGATCAAACCAATGTCAAGAAGTCCTTTGCTTCTCACAGTTGCGTCCCCTTCCCTGTCGATGTCAACACAAGTTTCCAGGAAGGTGGCAGTATCTTGGCTCTCATTCCACTATCAATGAGTAGTCTCAGATGACACATAAAGAGTCATCATTTATTTATGATGTCGTTGATCTCCATCACATTCGACTCCAACTAAATTTCATATTATGGTGGGTCTTACTATGTGACCATTGCAATTTTTAGTACTCTTCGAAGACCTATGAATTTGGTAGGCCATCAATGTCTCTGAATTATCGACAGATTACACAATTTTCCAGTTCTCGATTCGGATCCAGTTCATTCCACTTCATCAACAATTTTAAGTTACAATCATATTATTCTGGTTTCATGACATGAGCATGGGGCGTGCCCGCCTCGTTTGTACACAACTTTCCATTTCAATTTTTCAGAGAATGTTGGCATTAGTTAGAATCTCCTTTTCCTCCAACGGGCCGCTCTCACCGTCCCTTTTACCAACAACTACAACTCTCCTATTCTTATGGAAATTTCAGCAGAAAGAAAAATTGATGTATTTCGACTTTACGTATGCTCCTAACCTCTTACATTAGGGGGTATCTATTATCATAAAAAAATTGCTAATATAAATACAAACAATAGATGAAGAAACAATAAACATAAATACAACGTGCAACCAATAATTACATAAGGATCACAATCAATTTGGCCAGATAATCACAAAAACATGCAAAAAGATCCTTAATTTTCATGCACATTCAACAAAGACAACACACGCACATCCACGTGGGCTAACATAACGTACAACACGCACAGTGCGTGATCCACATGACTAACAATCAAGCAACCCGCGGGGATGTGAAAACGGTGCATTGATGATTTTGGTGAGGCCTCAACCACCTCTCGGATGAAGTGGATCTCACCCATACCCCAAAATCGCCCTAAAATTCCGCCTTGAGATCACTGAAAGGATGGGAGGTACCACCAAAGGCCTCCCCATTCACATTTGAAACTAGTTGTGAAATATCTAGCCATCATCCTATAAATAGAGGATCATTGTATGAAAAAGAAGAATAAGTTTATTGTAGTGTTATGTTGTTCAAATCTTCTTGGAGAAGCAATTTGTTCTCTCAATAATAGTTTGAGCAAGTATAGCAAAGGGAAACCTTTCCTCCTCTTTTCCATACATTTCTTCACCATTGTCAAGTTAGAATAGGAGAGTAGAAGCTCTAACTTGAGGGATTCAAGATCCCTCCCTTGGGAGGAATAGGGGATTCATAAATCCCATATTTCTCCTCTTGGTGTTCTCAATTTCAGAAGACTATTGTCTATTGGGTAACAAAACTTTGTGTTCAATGACTTGCATCTCTTGTTGATAGTTGTTTAATTCATGTTTCTTTGTTTATCATTTTCTTTTGCTTTGATATATGTTTCATTGCTTGCAGGCCTACTAATTTACTAACCATTGTTTTGTGTTGTTTAACTAGTCCAACTAAGCAATCAAGGGTCCTCTTTTTGCTCACCCAAGTGATAAAAAGAATCCAACACTTAGTTTAGTTTATCGGGCCGGTAAATACCGAGGATTCACTTTCTCCTTTTTGCTTTGGGAATTCGACATCCCGATAGGGTTTAATGTTAATTATTTTAATTAACCACCCCTAGGTATATCAAATATAGAATAGTACCATTTCCAAGCAATATTGATATTCAAATTAATAATGTACCTAGGTTTTAATATATTAATTTATTTATCCTTATACCACCCCCTAAGGATTTCACTTGTCACATGCACTTTAAATATTTAAATTCCTGGTACTCGATATCTCGGTGGGGATATTGTATTATAAACTTTTATTGGCCATGTCGACCCTTGGGTCAATTACTGACTCCAAGCTCATTCACTCCCCATCACCCAATATGTGATATCCTGGTGGGAGAATTAAATATTATTTTTATTATTATAAATGCACCGGGGATTTATGAAACCGGTTCATTCTATTTTTTTACGAGAACTTACTACCCACCTATTTTCAAGCAAATCTTTACTATTATTTAGAGAAGAGCCACTATCTCAAGTTTTTACCTTTGGACATGGTTTTACTAATTAAATCCAGGTAAGAATTACATTCTTACCATGTCTTAACAAGACATAAATTAAATACAAAAACACATATTCCTAATTTCATTTGATTTACATATTCCTCATGTTAAAATACCTTATTGTCTCAAATAAATAGTCTAAGTACCTTATCCTCTCAAATAAATAGCCTAAGCTTACGAGACCAAGGTTATGGTCAATATTTCATTTAATAAAGATTATACATTCATAATTTCAGATGTTCTATGAAGACTTT